>JACXGI010001287.1:76962-97456 GCA_016801175.1 Esox masquinongy
CCCACCCCACCCCCCCCTCATACCTAAGCAGTATGCCATTGTTGAAAGCGGAAGCGCTGCCTTTGCTGGCCATTCAAAAAAGGCTTCCCGCCTCGTTCCATGTATCGGGACTGCAGCGCTGGCCATGGCGGAGCGGCAGATGGGGAAAAAATAGAGCAGTGTTCTATTTTTTTTTACTTCTCCTTCGCAAAAAACCAATCAGAGCACAGCGGAAAACCAATAGGAAAGCTTTTGTGTGGTACTACAATACTGAATAGTCCATAACCTAACCTAAGCTAATTTTACTTGTAAAAGAACAGGAGGAAATCTGTAGCATCACACTCAAGGTCTATCGAGACAATATAATATAAGAAACGTATAGCGTGGTCAAGGATTGCTTAGAGTCTCAGACGTACAGTTGCCCTTAATAGGTTAATACGTAATACGTATTTAGTAGTGCTAGCTTTTGCTATCAACCAAAACGAAATAATATCTATCCGCTAGATGTATTTTTAAAAACAAATGGCATGCACCTATTTTCGTTAATGAATCGTTTCTGCAGGGGCTGTCACGGTTCTCTTGAATTGCCAGTAGGCTATAGCAGAGAAATCCACTCAAATCTCCTGCGTTTTCTTTGAATTAGTCTCATTTTAATGAGCAGAGATTACTTTACCACTCTGTTTTGTTTATGATGGGCCAACCTTTTTTTCCTTGAACGCAAACTTAAAGAAAGTAACTGATTGGTCAAAACAGCAAAGGCGGGACGATTTCAGCTGCCTCCCGTTGTCACTAGCGGAACGACAAGCGATTTCACCGCTTATGTGTGAATGAGGGGTACGCTCCCCTGCCCGTCTGCGCGCAACCTGATCTCATTGGAATACGTAGACTATTTTACGTAAATCTTTGACAGCCGAATTCATAAAATATATTATGTTATCGGAAGTAACGTTAGAGTAATAATCCAGAAAATAAATAGCAATTGGCAGACCGTGTTTTGAACCCACGTCCTTCAGCTCCACTGACTGCTGCTCTAAATAGGAACTTCCTGTTAGAGGGGGCAAGTAGTGGTGTTTCAAGGTCAATATGTTCCATGTGATTTGCTTTCTAACCATAATCCAAACCTTAACCCCAGTGCTGTAACCTTAACCCAAACCCTAACCTTAACCCCAGTGCTGTGATACCTAACCTTAACCCCAGCACTGTGACACCTAACCCTAAACAAATCTTAACCTAACCTTTTTTGTTTTCTAACCTTACCCCAAACCTTAACCCCGGTGCTGTGATACCTAACCTTAACCCTAACCTTAACCCCGGTTCTGTGATACCTAACCTTAACCCTAACCTTAACCCCAGTGCTGTGATACCTAACCTTAACCCAAACCTTAAGCCTAACCTTAACCCCAGTGCTGTGATATTTAACCTTAACCCAAACCTTAACCCCAGTGCTGTGATACCTAACATTAACTGTAACGTTAAAATGCATTTATTACATATTGTAGCGACTTTGGTAGGGCCATTACTCTTCCCCCGAATCTGTTATCTCTGTATGGAGCAGTGGGTAGGACACCCGTCTACTGACCTGTATGACGCTGGTTTGAAACATGGCTTGGATGCTTTGTGCAAATTTGTAATGCAGGATACATTTTAGTAACATCATACGTTTTTTACTGTTCGCAACATATGATACGTTTTTCTAGCATTCGTAACAAGTTATACATTTTAATAGCATTTGTAAAATATGTTACATTTTAGCCAATCCGTAATGTTTTTAACATTTTGGTAGCGCACTGTAATGTAATGTAACATATCATATGAAATCGGGTGCCATGGATTTACGTAAAATAGTCTACGTATTCCAATAAGACCAGGCTGCAACGCTGGGCTTCCACTGCCCTGTGGAGTGAAATCACAACCTATCCAGTTCCCTGTTCTATTTGTGCCAGGTTCTAAAGTTAAACATTCACATGTTAAACATTCAAGGTCAGCATGCGCTTTACATTGCATCCTGTGTTAGTTACATCACATATCATCCTACCATGACACGGTTGAAAGCCGGTGCACATTTGTGGCACGTTATTGAGCTGGCAATCTTGTATCTACAGGACTCAACTACAATATATGCAAAAGTTAGTGGAGTTACACTGTCTGACAATGACCATTCTTGCTGTTGTGTTTGAAGATTGCTTATGGCCATGCAAAGTGTATCCTCAATTAGTTTTTGAACACATACAAATACATCCACAAAAGGCTTTTTCAGCAAATTAATCGGTCAGTTTGAATGCACTTTTCTTTTTCTTATGATATATAAGAGAAAGACCCCACTGAATGATTCAGAACATGAAAAATCATGCCTTAAAAAAGATATATAATTAGGAAGTGATATTTCATCACCAAAGCGTGATTTCACCTACTCCGAGAGAGTGGTTGGATACCCTATATCTTGTTATTACTTGAACATACTTATAGCACTTGTTTTTAGCTTGTAATGGGTTTGAACTGATTTGTCCTTTGACCTCCAAAATGTGTCCTTGTGATATGGAGTGTTTAGCTAAAGAGGCTGACAGAAAACAACGTCTCACCGCTCAGTAAAAATGTAAATCATTTAAAGCTGATGAAAGCTCTGTGCTTCTGGATAAAGGAGTGTTCTGGAATGTTGGCAGAAGGCAGAAGTTCTGTTGGAGTTTCAACCCAGGCCAGAAACGTGGGATAAAACAATTAACACAATTAATATAAAATATGTACAAAGATTCATAAATATATACTATTTTTAATATTATTTTAACTTTTAGTCCACAGAGAACGATAATAAAAATAGAGAACACAGTCCGCAGGTTATTAAATGTAGATACAATCAAACCAGCAGAGGAGGACCCAATCAGCAACTTACCATCTCCAGTCTCTAACCCCCCCCGCCCCACAGGTATCACAGGTACCACAGGCATCACAGGTATCACAGGTACCACAGGCATCACAGGTATCACAGGTACCACAGGCATCACAGGTATCACAGGTACCACAGGCATCACAGGTATCACACGTATCACAGGTACCACAGGCATCACAGGTATCACAGGTACCACAGGTATCACAGGTACCACAGGCATCACAGGCATCACAGGTATCACAGGTACCACAGGCATCACAGGTATCACAGGCATCACAGGTATCACAGGTACCACAGGCATCACAGGTACCACAGGCATCACAGGTACCACAGGCATCACAGGTATCACAGGTATCACGTGGTCTAGTCAGCATGGCAGGAGAATCTGGTTGAATGGAGATGGTTTAAATGGGGAAGCCTATCGAGGAAAGGGCTATCAGGTTCAAAAGATTCCAGCTGGGTTGTCCTGAGCAGGTGTGAGCTTACATATGTGTGCAGGTGGATGTGTTATGGAGGATATCGTTGAAAGTGGGAGTTAGAGCAGAGAGGGTGGTCTGGATTGAACAGATAAGGTTACACAGTGAATCACTTACCAGAGCCGGCAGGAGGGAAGCTATAAACTGACTGGCCATGCTGACAGTTGGGCTCTTAAGTTTCCCTTTTTAAGGAGAATGATACCTGCCCGGTCCTGAACTCCCACTTATCTCCTCTTATCTGGTGGGTGGAAACACACTCACCATCACGCTCAGTTAACATTCATACTCGAGAAAACATTCAGTCTGCATGTCATGAATAACAGCTCTCTGACAGCAGAGGGAGAGAAAAGAGAAAATAGCAGTGTGTTTTCTCTAGCAACACCCCTCCCCACACATGTGCCTACCCCGCGCCCCTCGCCATTCCCTAAATGTAGTTCTGGGGTTCTGGTTGGTCGCCCGTTCCGCAGCCCCCTGGCATTCTAGATTTCATCCATCTCTGTCAGACAGGATGATCCGTCAGGCTGGTGAACTTGTGGACATCCCTGGGTGAGAGATGAATTTTCTGATAAGCTGTGAACAATCTTGTTGCACACTAATGATTACTCCCTGGAAACAGGACGCTTTAACCCCTCCACCCTTTCCACCCCTTCCTCTTTCTCCTCCTCCGCCCATCAGAGCATCATCTGACTGGCTGCTGGCAGGTTACTCTCTGGTCTGTTCTTTGTCTGACACTTTTTCTTTGTCTGGGCTGTAGTTGGCATTATGTTGGACTGAGGTAATTTTCACTGCACATGTATGTTCGTATGAACACCGTCACATTTAAATGCGTGCACACATAATCAAATCAATAAATCAAATCTTGATGGAGGAGTTATTTCTGCCTCTTGCGCAAACACACTCACACACATACAAACACACAGTAGGCCATAACTCAGGGTCGTCAGAGTGTAGACAGGCAAGGCAGATTGATGGAGGATCAAACAAGGAGCTCTTCCCATGGAGAGGACCAGGTCAGCTGCCCTTGCTCCTGCAAGTGTGTCTGTGTGCGTGTGTGTGTGTGTGTGTGTGTGAGAGAGAGAGAGAGAGAGAGAGAGAGAGAAAAAAAAATTATCCCTCTAGGCAGACCTGATCTTTTCCATGTTGACGTTTAGGTCATTTGGTTGAGATGTTAATCAATGACATTTAAGTCTTTATTCACACTCTTAAAAAAAATTGTATTACCACTTCCCAATTCTGTTCTCAACTGTCCTTTAGCCATTACATTCACCATTTAAAAATCTATATTATTTTCAAATATAACTTTGCCAACACAATGGTTTGACCGATTACGTTTGAACAGCGTTGATTCGCAGTACCCAGTGAGTTTCCAGTCAACAGTAACCTGGTTTGGATTCGTCCCGATGCGAACTGAGGAATATTTCATTAACACCTACTTGATAATGACTGCTTTCACCTCTTCAGACCATGTAGAATCTATGATGCGTGGTCTGGAGGCTGTGTGCATTGGCTTGCCTGGGTGGCTGTTTGTATTGCCTGGGTGGCTGCTGGGTTGACCAGGTTTATTATCCCAGCTGTTTGGAGGGAAAGGCTCCCATGTGACCTGTGTTTCTCCAGCTGTTCCTGGATCAGCGCCACCAGAGCCCGGGGCTCTTATCTGGTCTGCTTTTCCAGTAGGACTCTTTGGGCCTCAGATGTCCACAGCCTGTTACACTGGGCCTGGGGTTCATTGGGTCTTAGACTACACTACCACAGCCTGTTACTGAGCCAGGGGTCCATTGGGTCTTAGACTACACTACCGCAGACTGTTACTAAGCCAGGGGTCCATTAGGTCTTAAACTACACTACCACAGCCTGTTACTAAGCTAGGGGTCCATTAGGTCTTAAACTACACTACCACAGCCTGTTACTGAGCCAGGGGTCCATTGGGTCATTAGGAACAATGGCTATATTTGCACCTGTGATTAGTCGAGGAGTCCTTCCAGGAACATTTTAATATTTCAATGTAGCCAAGGGTTCTTGGAGAAACTTGTGAAAGGAGCCGTAGAGGTGTTGTTTTCACATATTTTAGAATAAAATACACTGTATGAATGTAACATGTTGTAACATGATGAACAGGAATGATGGCCTCTTAAAATAAATGTTTGAAGCTGCCATTCATCCAATTAACTGTGCCTCCAATCTTATCATAGTCCCTCTAAAATTAACATTATTATTATAAAGGTTCTGACTCTTCCCATTACAAAATCTTTACACAGAGGTTCCTCAAAGAACATTTTAGAGGGATTCCTTGAACCTTTTCCTAACTGAAAAATGTTTGTCTGCATGGGCAAGCTGAATGGAAGTCACCGCTTCCAGACAGATGGCTTGCACCGAGGAGAGCCACACCTTGCCAAGGAAAAAGAAGAGGAAGAGGAGACAGATTTTTCTCGGAACACCAGTGGTGGTGATGACAACAAGCCCCTTACCACCCATGTCCTCTCACATAGACACATTAGACATAAGGACATCAGGTTACAGCACATTGTTTAGCCAGATTAATCAGTGTATGTGCGTCATGTGGCCGAGATTTTCTTTGATCTGCCCGGAGGCGTGTCCAATTAAAATGTCGAAAGCTCGGACTGTCAACAGCCAGGTGCTGTGAGTCAAGCGGAATTTACCACATGACCCTGACTAAATTTGACACTCGTCTTACAACATATGAGACACCGGTCATGTATTCAGATAAATTCTGAACAAACTAAGGGAGAGGCCCGCTCTGTGTCTCTGTCCATATTTCGGTATAAGACTGATCTAAAACTTTATTTGGACCAGAGAGCATATGTTCAACAATACATATCCTTATTTTCTTGACTTTTTTCCCAAGGCCCTGGCATCTCTATTTACTCTGCGGGTATGTCTGAGAGGGTCCTGTTTTGCTCAGTGGGTAAACTCTGTCCCAGCTGGTCCAACGTGTCTGTCAGCATAGCTATTACAATGCCCCCCAAAAGGGGCAGGACATCGGAGAGAGACATCGGCCTGTGACCTTGAAACCAGCGCTGAACATTATCCTCAACCGCCCCCTCAGCCGCCCCCCACCCCCCGCCATACACACACACACACACACACACACACACACACACACACACACACAAACAAACAAACACAGAGACACACCCATTCAGTACTGAATTTGAATGTGTCTACATAAATGAGTTATTTCATGGCATGAATTAACAAGTTGAATTTAGCTACTCTGGCTGATAGTCCAGTTGCTATTGACAACAAATATATTTTCCACACAACGTTGCAATGTCAACCAATGTAGCATTAGCACTGTGCTGCCCTAAGTTGTACTAATTAGCCTAAGTACCCCCCTACATAAGCTAGTTCGTTACCGTGGGATACCCAATGGAGGACAACAGGCCAATGTTACAATGGGTCTCTAACTCGTGATTGTCCGTGTTCATCTCTCTGTGGGGCAAAGGGCCTCTGTGACCTGCCAGTGTGTCTTCGGTTAGCAGCTAGTAGCTATCTGCTGCAGCAGGTGTGTCCTCCTGGGTTCTGAGACACGCAACACATTTCAACTAAGCGCAGGGGTCCTTGGCTTTGGAGAGGGCTGGGGGCCGCGGCCAGGGGGGAGGCCTGAGTTCTTCTTCTACCTCCAAGTCCAACATGACTTTCTGTGTGTTGCAGTTGTTTGATAAAGAAATGTTGATCAGAATGAGAAATAACTGTCTTCCTTCCCAGGTCGTTTTGTTTACAAACCTACTATAAGTCTCACATGAAGAGAGGGCAGACAACCCAAAGTATTCCACAGTCTGTAAATGAGGAAGTTGATGGAATCTATTTTTTATGATTGTCAGTAAGCATTTTGATTTTAAGGAGATGACTGTGTATATTTTGTAATACTAACTAGCCAGTTTTCCTGCTTTTGACAAAAGCTGGCCAGTACCTATTCATTGACAACCTATATATGTATAATATATGGTATCCATCAGTTCATCTATCTCTGGGTTAAGAGGAAATTACCCCAAAATCTCAAAATCCCTCAAACATCTCAAGTATCCCTCGAATATCAACACAGCCTCCAAAATATTAACATGTACACAATAATATTAACTTATACACAATAATATTGACGGGTAATTACGCGTTCCGGTTCACGTATGTAGGTTATGTGTCGATAGTCCGTCACAAACGCAGATGGAAGCACTGCACCACACACAATGGTTTAGGGTTTTCTAATACTCCAGTGTGGTTAAGATTAAGGTTAAAATAAGATTAGGACTAATGAGTAAGGTTGCTCCGAATCAGTGGCGTTCACGCCCTGTCACCATCCCCAACCACCATCCCCAACTATAATCCCTAGCCAAATGTTGCTTAATTTAAAGCTACATACATACGTGTTCTTTGGCCCCTAGTGGCAGTAATTACTGTCAAATCGTGCAAATACTGTACATAAGTAAAACAGGGAACTGTGCTATCATTACATGTACAATACATGAATCCAATATGTATCTGCCCTGATTATTAATATAGATCTGTCTTTGAAAAGGCTTTTGCTTAGAAGACAGAAGAGATAGTGAGAAAATAAAGGAGTCAAGAGAAGGTACTGTGTGAGGACTCTGAGAAGAAGACGATGTAAAAGAGGAAGAGATGAAGAAGAGGAAGAGGACAAAAAATAATAGACACCATTAAGAACAAGGGAGAGGGACAAGAAAGAGCCGGGAGCTTGGTGACAGGTCTGACAGCCTCAGGCCCTCACACTACTCCAGACTCAGTGTTAAATTTAAACCCGGGGATTGGGTGTGCACTTGGATACATGTCACTGGGAGCTCAGACTGGGCTTGAGAAAGTGATGAGATCCCAGGTCTGCTCGTCACCGTTTTGTCTGAATCAGGAAGACAGAGCACCACTGTCCATCAGAGAGCCACGGCGTTTCAGCCCCGCCAGGCCAATGGATCAAGACGCAGCAGTCCTGGCGGAACCACAAACCACTTTCCCACAGGAAGATTCAGCCCTCCATACCTCCCTCTGCTGACCAATTTCAAGCGGCACATACTATAAATCACGTAGTGTACACACACTGGATTGCTGGGCAACTGCGAGGCCGGGTGGCAGGTCAGGTGCCCCACTTGCCACTAAGGGGGTGTTTGAGAGGCTTTGTGTGCTAAGGACAATGTTGGACAGTGTTGAGATTCGCAGAGCACGGCTGTGAGGCCGGCACCATCGTCTGATCTGAGCAAGATAAAAGAGATTCAAATATATACGTTAGTAACCATTTGTTACATGTTGTAAGTTATTTGTTTCATGTTACTTACCGTCTGTTACATTGAAAATTATTTCAATTATGGATTCCGAGTAAGCCCAGCCCATGCGGAGACACTAATAGCCAGGAGGGGAGGAGGGTAAACCTTTCCGAAGCAGAGAGTGACACGAGCTGATCCAGCAGGGCATTCAAGGTCTCCGGAGGGAACATACTTTACCAGGGTCAGGTTCTGCTACCTCTGTTTCTCCAATTAGAGCCTCCAGTTGGTTTTGAACCCCCCTAAAATATACCACTCAATCGAAGTCCCGTAAAAGGCAGGGACCATTTGTTGCATTAGTTCTCACCAACAGCGCTGTTAGCGATCTGCTGTCATCCGCCCAGGAAGACCACTTTGGAGAATCGTGGTGTCACATTGTGATGCATCGTTCACTGACGATTTCACAGTGTTATCTGTGGATAGTTCAGTTGTCTACCTGGCTTTGTGGCTCTGCCTGGTTGAGCCAGTCGGTGGGTACCAGGTTGTAAAATAGTCTCAGCTGGGGATGTGGGGCGGAACACACCGCAGCCAGTCTGGTAGCTTCCGGATAATAAAACACGGCTCAGGAATGATCCCATTCGTGACTCTTCATAGAGCCAACTTATGACCAGGGGCCTTCACTCCAAGTCCTGCGATGACTAGCACATCATTAAAGAGACACCAATGCTTTATGCCCATCCAAAACATCAACCGGATCAGCAACAGAGACGAAGCCTCAATGGCCCGCACGAGCCCTTCCATATTTCGTGACACAGAACCCTCAGAGGGTCAAATGAAAATGTGCAAAAATGTGCTCGTATCTGTTCCGACCTAGTGCTTCTGGGTGAGAAAAACTTGTGTCTTAGTAACACGCAAGTTGCGGGAAGCAAATTGATTGAAACTTATCTTAAATGACTTGGCTTATTTTCACACTGCTATCAGATGGCGGAGTGTGATCTGTACCATGTTACGGCTGGCATGGACGGGAGATTAGTCCACAGCTGCCTCAGTGAACCTTATCGTGCGGAGATTTCCCGGTTTCTCGGATCACGGGATAACGTTTCCGTCCCCTGAGGGTGAGGGCCAGTGGCCGGGCCCCCCCCCCGACACTGGATACCTTCTTTAGAATTTGGAGAATGGCGGTGTTCATTCAGGGGGCCCGTCCTACCAAGGGGATGGCATCCCTGAATTGTGTTTATTTGTTGGCACCCAGTCGTGAAAACCTTCCCATCAACTGCATATTAATCTTGTCTGTGGCTTTCCAAGTCTTCTTTTCTCGCCTCTCTTCAAAATCAGTCCAACACACCACAATCCCTTGATCATATTTTTTGCCTCCTCCCACTCCTCTATTCCAAGCTCACTTCTACTTTTAGAAACAATCATCCACATTATTGAAGGGTAAACATATAGGTATCAATAGATACATATATATATATACATATATAATAATATATATATATATATATATATATATATATATATATATATGTATATAGTATATACATATATACTATGTATATACTATATACATGCAACCATCTGTCAGTGTATAAAGATACTCTAAACTTTAGGGATTTTAAAAATGTTTAAGGTATTGACTGAATTATAGCACATAAATCATTGTACTGGCACAGAAAAATGTTGCATGGAATTCCCGCATTTTGGTCATTTTAAAAGGTCACTTTCTCTCAAAAAAAAATATATAAATATATATATATAATATATATATATACATATTTTATCCTTATATAGATATTTGGAAGTTGCCATTATTTCATTGGATCTAACTCAAATGAAAAGTAAACCGTATTAAATTATTTAAAATGTTTTTCAATCATAAACATATCAACAGCCATCCAAATCAAAGTTATTTTTTACCTGTTTTAGTGATGTAAGTGTTGAGTCTGGCCATAAATTGCTGACAAATGCGTCAAGTTCTACTACCGGGTAAAAGATTCATGCGTGAAATAATTTTGAGCCTGTTTCAGTCATTGCCAGTGTGTTTGATAGGTCATTACAATCAGATGGAAACATTAAAATAAGAATAAAGCAATTCATCCAGGGAGATTTGACTGGATGATGTACGCCTCAAACACAGGAGATGGCTGAAAAACATTTGTTGATGCATTTCCAGGATCCATAGGACCACTGGACGCTTAAAGGGCAGCCCTTGCTCCCTCAGAGGAATTCAGCGATTAAAAAAGGAAGAGAGGGTTGAGGAAAATTAATGCCAGAAGGTAATCTCCTTTACACTTTTTACCTCAAAGTACCCCTCTCAGTCTGCCAGCTTTACAGCAGCAGCGGCAGGTTCTTGTAAAGTGGAATGTATAAACAAGTCTGAGGCCTCGATACGCATTCCGACCCTTTTTCATCGCTTCCTTCTGAATTATCAGGTGATTAATATGTGTTTTACAGGCTCAGGCCGAACATGTGTTGGCGCTGGACCTGCTAGGTTCTGTGAGTTTAGCGGCCCTCAGGGAACCATCCACACGGTGAGACCACAGCAACAGCAACAAAAAACACCTCAACACACTACACCGGGAGCTTGGCCTCGCAATGAGAACCTGAGCATTTTTAAATATGTCGTCACAACATGGATAATGGGATCACAATGTTTTTGGGGAGATTTTCCAAACCATGTTTAGATTTTGTCAACTCATGGAGAGGGTCTCTGAAACAAAACATCAAGTCCAAAAAAGACAAACAGGCAAATTATGAGTCAAAACATAAATGAATCACTATTCCAACTCCACGTGTCAAATGAAATGCAAAAACTCACACCTGTTGGCAAGACCAGAAGGGTGCTCTGCCATTCAAAGCCCAAATGTCAGCAAAGGGCTGGCCAGGGTCACCCTGTCTTCCAACCTCACCCCATCTCCCTGCGGCATTTCTCCCATTTCGTCCTACTCTCACTAGTCCCCCGCCGACCACACATCCTCCCTGTCTCTCCCTATGTCCTCCCACCTCCTCCCTCTCCACCACTCATGTTCCACAGAGTACGTTGTGAGAGAGATGGCTTCAAGGGCAGATGAGTACCAGGGTGCGATAGTGACAGTTCAGAGGGCCAAAATAACAAAGACAATGATAGTGGTAATAAATTATACCACAGACACATCAAGCTGTCCTCACACTCCCTAGGTAGAGTGTCAGGCAGTTGGAGGGAAAAAACATTAACCCCATCCTGGCTGGAAAGGTGATAACTCACTGCCTAGCTCTGACATGAGTTACTGTCGCTCATTATGGCTGGATAACCTACTCCCGCTCGCTTTCTCTCTTACTACGTCTCTTTTTTGTCTCTCTCCCTCTGCCTCTGTAGTTGGGGTGACCAGTGGATGGATGTTTCCATTGCTAGAGTCTCCAGGGTGTTAAAAGATAGCCTTACCCAATGAAAAAGAGGGCCGCAAGTGTGCAACGAGAGGAAGCAAAAACAGCAGTGGTGTCACACACACTTTATTTTTACAATTCGGATACATGACCCTCTTATATGATATGAGCGGCTAATCGCCTCGGGTGTAATTTATATTCTACTCAGGCAGTACGTAAGGCAGCTTCAGAATGAGGGCCCCCCACTGCTTTGTGGAACTCAGGTCGTACTTCTCCAGCCCTCTGAAAACCTTATCTGAGAGCAGTCCTTAACACACTCAACACCCAAGACCAACCCTATCCATGATCTGTCTTATCTGCAATCATATTGTTTCCAACTCTTCATTTAACCTTTATTGAATAGAAGAGAATCATTACCTTAAAAACATTTTTAATGTCTCAACTAAACCCAGGTGAAATACAGACAGCTTAAGTCAACAAAGATGTTCAATGGGCTATAACAATGGTAGTCCGTGACAAGTGAAAGATTCATGCCGGTTTATTGACTTTATTGTCACTGTGTTAGATTTACACCCTGCTGCAAGTCAGCCAGATTGTACTGGCTGGTGCTCAAAAGAGGTGCTCAAAAATACAGAGGAAGATAGAGAAAGAGAAAAAAGGCAAAAGTAAAAGAGAGGTATGCCTGTGCTCCCTACATGCAATCATTGTTGACTGTTGCAGTGTCAATCAACATCTTTCAGGAACCTCTTAAAGCCCATCTGTTCAAAAAGGCCTTCCCTTAGTCACGTCCCCTTCTTTCTGGTTCATGTTTGCTTATCTTGTGTTACACTGACTTAGCATTGAATCCGTTTTTTTTTTTGTAATGCCAGCTGTAATGTAACTTTGGGTCCTAAAAAAGCGGTGTATAAATCCTATGTATTTATATATATATATATATATATATATATTTCATTATAGACCCAGGAACCCAAATGTCTCATGATGTCACACATACTGCAATTCATCCCAACAACTGAAAAGATCCTGTTCCCCGCCAACGATACGACCATGAAAATGATGGCCAAGAGTATTCCTCTGTTCCCTCCCTTACACTCCTTCACATTCTGGGGGACAGGCCTGACTGTTTGACGCAAACGAAGGACACTAATGTTCGAAGGTGACAGGCAGAGCCCCGAGGGGCAGCCAAGGAGGGACCTCCGGAGGGTGAGGTCAGCCAAGGAGGGAGCTACGGAGGGTGAGGTCAGCCAAGGAGGGAGCTCCGGAGGGTGAGGTCAGCCAAGGAGGGAGCTCCGGAGGGTGAGGTTAGCCAAGGAGGGAGCTCTGGAGGGTGAGGTTAGGGAAGGAGGGAGCTCCGGAGGGTGAGGTTAGGGAAGAGGATGAGACAGTGAGGAAGGGAGGGAGCGAGACGCTTAATGGTTTTATAGAATTAATCACAGGAGTGAAAGATCAGCCATAGCCAGAGGCCACCAGAGGACCCTGGCTGTGTGTCTGTTACTCCACAGCCCCGCAGGCGGTTGGGGTTGGGGTGGGGGTGGGGGTGGGGGGGGGCAATCCCAGCTCAGAGACATGGAAGAACAGATGACTTCAGCTGGGGTTATTGGTCTGTGGAGAGACCAGCGGCGTAGAGAGGAGAGGTCTTTTAACTTAATTAAACACTAATGTGAAGCAGTCCGTGGTCCTCCCTTTGTTCTGGGAGGGGGGTCGTCGGGACGAATGGGGCTCTCCTCATCTGCCTCTGTGATACCTGGTGTCCAATGTGTGATGGTTGTGGGGGGCGGTGTTGGGGTGGGCAAGTGTGCAGTGGTGGTGTTGGCTGGATTGTCCAGCCAGAGGTCTGTCCACTGAAAGGGGGATTTACCCTGAGCTCGGAGGCCTGCCTGCTGACAGACAACTGGCCCTTCAGAGGCCACAGAAACCCAGGGGACCAACTCTCTTTGCCCTCATTTGACCTCTACGTATAAGCATGTCTGAATGTGTGTGTGTGTGTGTGTGTGTGTGTGTGTTTGTGCGTGTGCATTTGTATTTGTGTTTGTTTACATCAGTGATCATAGTGAGCAGGCAGCACTATTCCACAGGATGGAAATTGACTACACAACTATAAATAATGGGGAGTGTGAATATACTGTACTAGCTTTAGTGTCCTATCCACATATAATCTGCTTAGACATGTCTTTCGTGGCAGAGCTGCTAGTATAACAATGGGCAGATGTTCTTGAACAACTAGGGCTGGGCTTCATTTCAATGATCTCATGATGCCTTGATTCTATTGCTTTAATACTGTGTTTTATTTGAATCTTTGTGTTATACTAGCCCAGGAGAATATTTTCTTTTTTTTCTCAGAGTAATGTCACTGGAAGAAATAGCCACAAACAGCTCTCCCCATCATTTATTTTACCTGCAGTGAGGACACCCAATATATAGTGAATTTATTTGTTTAACTTGTCTGCAGATAATTAGCAAAACAAAATGTTAATCAGGAGTCAAATCATGTCTGTTTCCCCTTTTTGGCACTAGTCTTCCACAACCCTAGAGAGCACTGGCCATGCTCTTCTAAATGAACCACATAAGACACATATAATCAGTACATAGAATTCACAGAGCATTACTACATTATATTTATCAGTTTCAAGGTGGTAATAAAAGACTATAGAGCATGTTTTTTCCAGGGTGATTGACAGTTACACACTTTCTGGGTGGTCCGGGGGATGGGATCTTGGACAGATTGTTCGTACCCTCCTTTAAGAAATTACTTTTATTTTCCTATCTTAAAAAAAAAGCTTTAAAGGGAATAGCCAGCCCACGTCAGGCTTCAATTTCTCATCCCCAAAGGCTATCCTGACATGTTTGACACAGATTCCACATGTTCCTCTGTAAAAGAACCACTCTTGCCCTTTAAAGATTCAACCCCTTCTCCCTCTTGGGGTATTCTGACACATTTTGTCATGGCTCACTTTGCCCTCATTACAGACCCTGGGAGTGACTTGGGAATTTGGACGTGGGGGGTTATTCTGCCACTAAGACTTCACAGGCATTTTTGGAATAGCTTCTGATTCTGTCCAATAATTCCATGTTTCCTCAACTTTGGAGATAGTTTTGACATCTTGATTTAATGGTGGAACAAACACAGAAATGCCCACTGAAATAAAGTATCTATAACATCTTCCTGTCCCCTGCAGGATGTTTGGGTAGTAGAGTGGTTTGACTTTGTCATTGTATTATAATTGGTTGTGTGATGAGGGATAGACTCAAACAATTGGCTATGTGGTGGTTGTAATTGGCTGGTCTACTCAGGAGACTTAGAGGAGACCAGCTGAAATGGCTTTGGAGCTGTGGCAAAAACAATGAGATCACAAAGACTGGACCACAAATTATATCAGTTAGCTGGATGGCCATCCTTAACTAAAAGGCAACATACCCATGTGTACATTGTTGTCTACAAGGCATCTTAGTGCAGCTGCTACTGTATTTTAGCACTTTAGTCAGCCACAGGGGTCATGACCATCTGAGATCACCAAATTGCATTTTCTAGCATATTCCCATTGCATATACAACGTTTGGTAGAAGAGTTTTTAGCCCAGAACATTTTACATTTCCACCTTGGAGCAGTGTTGGTCTGTACACAAAAGTATAGAAGGACAAGATTAATAGAGTAGTAAACCTTTATATTCACACAAAAAACTAGAAAAACTAGAAATCAGTGGACTGGTCCATGTTTTATAGGCTGGGAGACTTATTGATTTGGCACGTCATGGGCTTAAATAGTTCAACAACACATTGTTTTTATATATTTAGAATTATAATATATAATTAAAAAGTATGGAGTATAAATATATTATTCATGTTTGTGATTAAATAAGGCTGTTCACCATTTGAATACTTATTACAAACAGTATTAGAAAAAGAGGATATGGAGGGTGATTTGTCCTTTATCATTACAAGGTGTGATGAAGAAATTAGTAATTATACACAAATTAATCAAAACTCACTTCACTCTAAATTCACTGTAAACATAAACCAACAACACAGCCTTCAGCTGATAAAATGTAGGTGCATCCTTTGGTGCTCCTTTCAGACAAACACACTAATATTTACTGAAATATTTATTTTATTTTAAGGCGTCTGGGAGGCTAGCGTCACGATCTACATACATCAACCGGATTTCTCTGAATCACACAAATAAAGTGGTGTATTAAATCTCGCTTTAGTACCCAATTATGGTACTAGTATTTTTGGTAGCTTGAGGAGTTTTAAAATGGTATAATTTATCCCTTTCTGCAAATGTACACATTACTCTGCATGCATTTAATATTTGTACACGCTTCACAAAGATGGCTTGTTGCTGCTTTTCACCCTTAAATGTTCTTACCTGTCCATTGCCAATCCACCCCTCACAAGGCCACTGTCAAACTATGAAACCTACAGAATAGCAGCCCAGAAATGAAAATCAACTGGCTTTTTTTTAAAAATTGAACAGAGAATACTTGCCTATAACATGGAAGTGGTACTTCGGTTGGTGCGGAAATAATGATCTGTCTTAAAATAAATTCTCCAGTGTTGAAATTAACTGATATTAGTGGTTATTTTCTCCTCGTCCATACAATTTGTTCCATACACCATTCAAAACAAAAAATTTACTGGGATGCCTGTAAATACTGTACAGCTACAAAGAAACATTACACTATTCAAGTTGACTCAACCATGCGGCTGACAATGAACATTTTGACCCATCTGGTGAGGTCAGCAGGGTGCACAACGCCCAACGGTGTGTTCATAGGCGTGAGTGAGCCCTGAACAATATATACTATATGTTTACAGGTATTTGGGATCCTTTGATGTAAACTTAATAAGGAAATAGTGGCTTTGGTCTTGGGTTATGCTCCTATGTGCGTTGGTTCCTGCGTTCCTGGCGTGCGGTATTTATAGATCCAGTCAGGCTTTTCTAACACAGGATATTGGTTGTCTGTCTAGGGATTCTGGGCCCTCCATCCGGCCTCGTATGTCATCACTCCCACGGTGGCTGTAGGAACTTCATCATAACGACAGATGCACTGCACTCTGCACCCCACATCCCAGTAAAACACCCCCCACATTTCTTTCAGTGTTTTTACCGCTTACATCAATAGTTAGTGTTAAAATTATTTCAAATTTCGAGCACAAAAATGGTTTGTATTATTTTCAAAACAGTACTGTAGAAAATATATAGTTGGTTGTTACCATTTACTTTTAAACACATAAAAAGCACCAAACCAAAGTTTGCTCTGTTACCTCTGGTTACCTTCTGGTCTAGAACTCAGCCTGCTATATCCATTCTTCCATTGGACCAAGATGTTGTGCTCAGTAGCTACTTTATGGAAGTGTATGCATTTGATTAGTTTCCAAACGTTTTATTTTTTTCACAAACAAAGACACCATTGCTGGTGTGTAATCCAGATTTATGTCCTAGTATATATTTAGATAATAACATACTGTAGATCAAATCTTTAACAAACATCCCATTCCATGTCATTTCATCCATCAGTCCTGCTACTTTAAAGCCTACTCCATAAATCCTCAGGCAGAGTGCTGTTGTTCAAAGGTTCTTGAAATAAACCTGACCAGTGTTCGTCTAATAGATTTGTATTTATTTTCTGTGTTTAATTGGACAAATGAATGGCATTCCAGCAGGGGACCATAGTGGCAGTATTGTTCTAGAGAATAAACAAGGAGAGGGCCTGCATGGACTATAAAACCCTAGGATAAACAGGGCTCTCAAAGGAAAGTATTGAATGTCTGTTTATGGGTAGTAATATGAAGTGCAGGGGCTCTAAAATCACTAATTACATCAGCCACATGGATTTCTGGGGAGAGCTCTTAAAAGAAGTGTGTGTCAGTGTGTGTACACTTGCATGCTTGTGCCCATGCATATCTGTGTGTGTGTGTGTGTGTGTGTGGCTTCATAAGGCACTAGAGAAGGTTGACCCTGGTGTGTGACAGGGGGAGAAAAGGTTTCCTCTCCCCTCTCTACAGACTCCCGTTATTAAAACATGGTTCTCTCTTCCGGCCAGATGAGTATAGGCGTGCTGTTGACCTACTCAACATGTGGGACTGACTGGTGCTGAGGAGGGAACACCTCCACTCACATCTCTGACTGCTGCATATAACAGCCATTAGTCTCTCCAAGGAACGCACCGCTGAAATGGGTAATGAGGAAATGGGAATCCTATTATAAAAGGTTTCCATATACTTTTCTCAGTGTTGAAAGTGGAAATGAAAAGGAAGGGATAGTCTACAGATAATGAGATTCAAATAATGGTTTATCCACATGACTGCCGGAGCATTATGAAAGTCCTGGGGGGTAAAGCAGAAAGACTGCAGGATACAAACCACATCCAGATCTGAATCACCTTTTTCATTAAGTGTACTTTTTACACATAATCAACATTTTAAGTGGTGCAGATTGTCATATGCAACATCTAAAGCCAAAATATGGTCAAAATACTTTGTTTTCCCAAAGTTTACATAAAGGATCTATATGGCTAGTGTATATGCGCATACATTAAATACAAAAAGAGCAGTTAATAAAAACAATACCACCTTGAATTTAAAATTCCAATGGAAAGAAAAAAGAAAGAAAGGACGATTGGCATGACAGAGTGTTCTACCACCTCATCTCTCAGACTGGACATCTCTAGTCCCGTTCATGTAACAACCAAGGAGTCGACTCTGTTTCTCCTTGGACTAATCCATCATTTTATTTTCTTACTCAGATAGCCAAAGAGCTATTTGGCTGGAGGGCTGGATGCAGAATTAACGTGCTGTCCCATTTGACCCGCTGAGGAAGGACTGGTGGTATGGCTCAGTGACTCCTTGTTTACTGACTGCCTCCAATCCAGAGTCCTCTGGTTCAGAAAACGTCCTCGGGTTCAGAAAACGTCCTCTGGTTCAGGAAACGTCCTCTGGTTCAGGAAACGTCCTCTGGTTCAGAAAACGTCCTCGGGTTCAGAAATGCCACACGGGCACAGTAACACTAGACGTGAAGTATTTCTATGTGAAAAATGTGGGTCATGTGCTGTTTGAACTCCAACATTATAGGTAATGGATTTATTTGGGGTCCGTCGCCTCCGTGCTCTGGTACGCCACTAATGCGACGACAATGTTGTACTGATGTGGGGTTGGGATCAGGGGCCTGTCCCTTTTGGACCCAGGCCTAACCTTAACCATTATGAGCTGAACAGCAGAACAGGTGCTAAGGCTGTAATCTACTCGACACAGGCTTGAATAGGGGTCTTTTGATTCACATGGATGCCATATGTGGCTTCTGCCAAAAGCCATGAGGACGGCAAGGCTGCCACCCAGTGGCCATGTTCAGTAGTGCACTGTCATGCATTTGTCCTTTCCTCCAGTCTACAAGTGTGTCGCTGTTGACTATTTTGGAAAACCTTGTACATGGCACACCCGATATGTCACCGTATTGTCAACAGAGCCTTCTAAGACCTTTGTACTTGAAGGTGGGTTCCTCTACTCCAGGGGTGTCCAAACAGTTCCACGGAGGGCCGAGTGTCTGCAGGTTTTCGCTCTCACCTTGTACTTGATTGGCTAATTAGGTTACTGATTGTTAGTTTCTACCCTCACCTGGTTGTTTAGGTGTGAACTGGGAACCAATTTATAGGAAAAACCTGCAGACACTCAGCCCTCCGTGGAACTGTTTGGACACCCCTGTTCTACCCTGTCAGCCTCTTTAGCCTGCATTCAACTCGATGACAAATAAGGCCAGTGGTCGTCTGCATAAATACAATCTACACGTATTATGTATCTGTTGTCTATTGTACAACTTCGATACGTAGTACATACATTGTCTACTATAGATACATATTATGTATTGTAAATGCCATTCCAATGCAGGGAACCTCTCCTATATGTCCAAAAGTCTTCCCTGCTTTTTCCTGAACTATGCGCTTATCTTTCCTTTTCATAGTCTTAAAATTCTCTCAGTCTCGAAACTGGGCACATTAGATGTATGTCAACATAGGTGTATAGAAATCTATTAAGTCACTCCTCTTACACAAGGTGAGATTAAAGGGTACCCAGCACCCACACCTATTTCTACACAGAGGCTGTGTTAAACAGTACAGCCTGTTAAAATGTTCACTTTTAGAAACTGTGCAAGGGCAGAGAAGATTACACACATGCAACTGAAAAGGAGTTCAAGAGGCTATACTGCACAAGGCAAGTTTTAATTTAGGTCATACTTTTAGTTTAATATGTTGGAATACATTTTGAGGGAAAATAAATGTAGCCTAATATCTGAACATGTATATAAATGTATATGCCCCCCCCCCAAAAAAAAAAAAAAAGAACAGGGTTTTTTGAATGTACATGAGGAAAATGTCAATGTACAGGTGCTGGTCATATAATTAGAATATCATCAAAAAGTTGATTTATTTCAGTAATTCCATTCAAAAAGTGAAACTTGGATATTATATTCATTCATTACACACAGACTGATATATTTCAAATGTTTATTTCATTTAATTGTGATGATTAAAACTGACAACTAATGAAAATCCCAAATTCAGTATCTCCGAAAA
>JACXGI010001288.1:0-20635 GCA_016801175.1 Esox masquinongy
CCTCCTTGTGCAAGGTGTCAATGGTCGTCTTTTGGACAGCTGTCAAGTCAGCAGTCTTCCCCATGATTGTGTAGCCTACAGAACTAGACTGAGAGACCATTTAAAGGCCTTTGCAGGTCTTTTGAGTTAATTAGCTGATTAGAGTGTGGCACCAGGTGTCTTCAATATTGAACCTTGTCACAATATTCTAATTTTCTGAGATACTGAATTTGGGGTTTTCATTAGTTGTCAGTTATAATCATCAAAATTAAAAGGAATAAACACTTGAAATATATCAGTCTGTGTGGAATGAATGTATACATTAGACAAGTTTCACTATTTGAATGGAATTACTGAAATAAATCAACTTTTTGATGATATTCTACTTATATGACCAGCACCTGTATATATTGGATGTTGACAATGACAGCAAAATGTTGCCAGTGATTGTACAGTCTAGGAGGCAATGTCGTGTTGACATCTGTACTATGTATACTATGTGTTGGAGATACTTGTATTTCTAAAATGCTCCAATCTCATGAGAGGTACAGAAGGAACTATACATTTATTCTTGAACAACTTTGTTAATCTCACCGGAGTGCGCGGCGTGCGAGGGTGCTGGCTTCCATGGGGGTTGGGGGTTGTAGAGGGATGACCAGGGTGAGATGGTGTGGTGGAACCCGCTCCCTGCTGCATGGGCTTGTTGGATCCTGGCCCCTGGCTACCTGGCCCCAGCTGTTGCTGAGGAGCTGGGGGAACCAACTGAGGCGGGTTAGGGGTGTGGGGCTGGGGTGTCTGGGAGCCAGCTAGCCTGGGCGGCGTTTGGTGAGGTGTTGGGGTACGGCTGCGGGCAGGGGAGGGTGAGCTCTGGCGCATGGCCGAAAGGTGGGGGATGGAGTTGGGCTGCTGGGGATTGTTGGACGGGGGCAGGTTGGACGAGGGCCCTCCTCCCACACTCTGGGGACCCATGGGCCCCACCGAGGGGACACCACAACCACCGCCGACTGAGCCAGGGCCCGCTAGCGGGCTGTTGACGGGGAGAGGTGAAGAAGTGGGCATCTGAGTCTGTGGATTGAGGAGAAAGGGCTTTTAGCATTCATTATTCAGGAGGTTAATATACAGGAATCTGCCAAAGTAATAGTACCCTTGTCTTAACTGCCTGTGTGGCTCATTTAATAGGAGCATGGTGCTTGTAACGGCAGGGTTGTGGATTTGATTCCCACCGGAAGCCAGTACGAAGAACGTATGCACGTAATACTTTTGTCTCCAGTTCAAAATAAACTTTTGAGTGAGCATCGGCTCAGAATAAAAATCATGCAAGACTTTTTAATGGTGATTAAACATTAATCACCATTAATGTTTAATCACCATTAAAAAGTGATTAATCACCATTAAAAAGTGGGCATTTTGGTTAACAGATCCATGATAGTCTATTGTGCATATTTAGGCATAAAGGCAATGATCGATATGAGCGCTGTCAAAGTAAATGTGTGCGATACATTTACAATGATTAATTTTGTTATTTTGTCCCTGTTAGCATATTTTGTTTTTGAGCCCTAAACATCATTAGTCAGTGCTTGACTTGAGCGGGAACTGTCCAGAGTGTTTCACAGGTATTTTTCTCAAGGAAAAACAAAAATGGAGAATAGGCATTAATGTCAGGAATTTTTTAAACGCCACTTGTCTGTGAATCATGTCTAACAGCAGGTTAATATACATTTGTTAATACACAAGATGTTCTGTTCCAATTTCCAAGAAATTGGGAATCTCCTTCCGTGCGCCCGCCCCCGCAACCTCCCTCCATAAAAGCAGCGAAAAAGGAGACCAGAGGTGCCTCCCCTCTCTGACCCTCTTTTCCACCTGGCCCTGAGCCGCTGTGCGCGCACATCCGCCTGGCCCTGAGCCGCTGTGCGCGCACATCCGCCTGCGTGTTGTAGGCCAGTACGCAAGTGAGTTGTTGTTCGAAGAGAAAGAAAACAAAACAGAACTTCAGAATCATTAGGACCCACGACTTATAAAAGAATGATAACTGTCTACTCTATCTTACATCTAGCTTGTAGCATGGTAAGTTATCATTATTTGACGTTTTTGCTAGCATAAGCATTCATGTCATCACCAGTGGCATTACCACCAAAACACATTCTAATAGCGGAATAAACAACTTTCATACTGTGCATAAATTACAGAACATTTCTGATTCATGTTTTGTAGATAAACATCTGTAGCCACCTAGCCTACCTTATGCCTTTGGTCCCACATTGGGCGTACTAGAAGTTGGGAATCATTTAATAAAGACAAGTATTTGGTCATGGCCAACCATCCATCAGGGAAGCTATTGTTTTGCAGGCCCCAATCTAAGCTATATTCTAACCACAATTCAGCCTAAAAAAAACTGTTAAAGGACAATAACTAGAAACGATGGGTTTCAAGTTTGGAGCAAATGCCTGTACACCCATCAAACAGCTTTCCAGATAATGGGGCTGACATGGGTTTCATTCAGTAGGCCAAGATAATGATTCTACTTGGTTCCTTGATCAAGACCACAAGGGTAGGAGATAAAACAACTATGGGATCAGAGACAAGCTTATGTTCTAATGCACCAACTTTTGAAAAGCTTTAATTCCAAATGAAGCACTGTGTTGAAAACTATGGAAGATTTAATCAAAAATCATTATTTTAAATTGTATGAAAGCACTGCCCGATATTTATGTTTGAGCGTGTGGGTCCCGGAACAGCAACTGATTTGAGCCTGAGGCTGAAACTGTTTAAGCACCCCTTCATTTATTACTACTACATGAGTACTTGCTTTTGTAATAAGGAGGGTTAGAGTTGTATCCCGTTGTGTGAGAATGTGTTAGTTGGTTTAATATTACAGAACGAACACCATACAAGCTGCATATCCAATCAGTCCTTTGTTTCAAGCATCTACTTGAAATGACTTTGATGCTATTCCATGTGTCGACTAACATGTGGCATTACAGCACTTTGTTGGCTGCTAGGATGCCAGTGAAATTGTTTGTTACTAAGTCACACACTTTGATATTATTGTCATCATGATTTCAAAAAGTTGGGTTAAGTGCTTAAAATAAAAAACAGCCATGTGTGTTGTTGTTAGTTGCTATGTGAGCGCACCACAACCTACTGAGGGGACAGACAAAAGGGATCTACTATAATAAACACAAACAATCACGAGGGGGAAAAAACAGCCTCTTTTACCCAACGCTCCTCGCTCTCCACCATTTATGACTCTCCCGGTCCCTTTTCCTCCCCGCTGGTTTGGCCCTCCCCTGCTGCCCTGGAACTAAGTGACTCACAGAATATACTTGGGGGCAGCAGAGCAAAAAGGGTGAAAAGTAAAAAATTTCAGATGGCCCACCATCCTTTCACGACCTTTTCAATCGACCTACTTTTCCTCTCAACCTGCTGCTTATTTTACTTCAAACTCTAAACCATAGTGCATTAACTTGTAGCACGGTAAGTTACGATTATTTATTGTTTAAGCATTAATGTCATCACCAGTCTTGATTCCACCAAAACATTGTAATGGCATAGTTACCAAACAGCATTTATGTGATGCATAAAATCTGTATCTCCCCATTTATGTTTCTAGATAAACATTTGCAACCACAAAGCCATAAGGTTAAGACCAGACCCACATTTTTTTGGAAGGCTGGAATTTACTTACTAATCACTTTCAAAATATTTTAACTTGTTTTGGTGTACCTAATTTTATAAATTTTATATGATGGTAAAGGTAGGGTAGTTAATTGCAAAAATGGTTAAAGTTTGGTTAAGGTTTTTAAGATTTCTTAAATTTGTCCAAATATGTAGAGGACAACTGTCCAGAGAGAGTACTTTTCCACATGACTGTAGGTAAACTACTAGTGGGCCAGCATGTCAGTTGACAGTTGGCTAGGTAAGGACTTGTTTTGAAAAATGGATGTCATTGTCCAATGCTTTAGAAATTTACTTAGACATTCCAACTAATTGGGTTGGTTAGCAAACATGCCATAGGGAACAATAAACATTACCATTAAAAATGCTTATGATCTAGTACAACAAGCTATTAATTCTACACTGACGCAAAATATTGGTGCCATGTACTTGCACCATCTATGGATTAAATATCTGCCAAAAAGTTAGGCATACGTATTGTTGGGATCATAAAATCCACACAAATTTGTATGATCATATATACCAATCAGCTATAACATTATGACCACCTGCCTAAAATTGTAGGTCCCCCTTTTGCTGCCAAAAACAGCCCTGACCCGTCGAGGCATGGACTCCACTAGACCTCTGAAGGTGTGCTGTGGTATCTGGCACCAAAACGTTAGCAGCAGATCCTTTAAGTCCTGTTAGTTGTGAGGTGGGTCCTCCATGGATCGGACTTGTTTGTCCAGCACATCCCACAGATGCTCGCTGGATTGAGATCTGGCGAATTTGGAGGCCAAGTCAACACCTTGAACTCGTTGTTGCTTTCCTCAAACCATTCCTGAACCATTTTTGCTTTGTGGCAGGGCATTATCCTGCTGAAAGAAGCCAATGCCATCAGGGAATACCGTTGCCATGAAAGGGTGCACATGGTCTGCAACAATGCTTAGGTAGGTGATACTTGTCAAAGTAACATCCACATGAATGGCAGGCCCTAAGGTTTCCCAGCAGAACATTGCCCAAAGCATCACACAGCCTCCGCCAGCTTGCCTCCTTCCCATAGTACATTCTGGTGCCATGTGTTCTCCAGGTAAGCGACGCACACACAACCAAATAACCACGTGATGTAAAAGGACATGTGATTCATCAGACCAGCCCACCTTCTTCCATTGCTCTGTGATCTAGTTCTGATGCTCACGTGCCCATTGTAGGCGCTCTCTGCAATGGACAGGGGTCAGCATGGGGACCCCGACTGGTCTGTGGCTACACAGCCCCATACGCAACAAACTGCGATGCATTGTGCGTTCTGACACCTTTCTATCAGTACCAGCATTAACATTTTCAGAAATTTGAGCTATAGTAGCTCATCTGTTGGATCGGACCACATGGGCCAGCCTTCGCTTCCCACGAGCATCAATGAACCTTGGCCACCCATGACCCTGTCGCCGGTTCACCGCTTTTCCTTCCTTGGACCACTTTTGATAGGTACTGACCACTGCAGACCGGGAACACACCACAAGGGCTGCAGTTTTGGAGATGCTCTGACCCAGTTGTCTAGCCATCACAATTTGGCCCTTGTCAAAGTCGCTCAGATCCTTATGCTTGCCCTTTTTTCCTGCTTCTAACATCAAATTTGAGGACAGAATGTTCACTTGCTGCCTAATATATCCCACCCACTGACAGGTGCCATGATGACAAGATTATCAGTGTTATTCACTTCACCTGTCAGTGGTCATAATGTTATGGCTGATCGGTGTACGCAAAACATGAAACATAAGTGTGAAATTAGATCTGTAAACATACAAACACCCTGTTAACATGGCATACAAATATTTTGCTTGTACAAATCTAGTTTTACAATTCTAAAGTACAACATCATGATCTGGAGTTTTGGTAATTTAATCTCATCCTCCCAAAAAACATAACCGAAACATTCCTAGAGGAGTGCTAATATAACAAGCACAGGCAGTGTGAACAGCATGAAAATCAGGGAAATCATAAATGGTAGGGGTGTAATGATTTCGATTCTAGTTCAAAAAAAGAATTCTTAGGTTCAATTTTGAACTACAAAATTTAAAAGGAGGTCACAATGCTGTGATTTAGTGGCCGCACGTCATTGATTGTGGTCATTTGTTACCACCTCCACCATATCCATGCAACTGATCGTGTACAGTTCATTTAAAGGAGCTGGCATTAAACTATTTGCACTCAGAACTGTTAAAAGAAACTATACCGCTCTATACCTGTAGGCCTATTATTAATTTTACTTTTGAAGACGTTAATTTTAATAAGCTACTTTTTGTATGCAGTCACTGACAACATACATCCATGCTAACTTGCTAATCCCCCGCCCCCTCCATATCTTTGCCTAGCAACTAAATAAGGCACAGGGATATAAGGCACTGGGCGCACACATTAGCTTTTTTAGAATATGTGACGGCTGCTTTGGGAGCAGGAGGTGAAAATATGGAGCTTGAGATGCCCCATACTTCTTTGAAATCAGCACTATGAACATTTTGCATTCCCAGTGAGTTATAAGAACAATGTTCGTGTCGTTGATAAGAAAACTAGTTTGCCATGTTTGCTACACGCAGGTGTCATACTCCGCACCTGGTAACATCAGACATAGCAGGTCATATGCAGAAACAAAGAAATTGATATAACTTGAAAGATAGCCCTCACTCAACCTACTACCCCAGCTACATTTAGAGCCAAACTACCAATAAATTCTACATGTGCCAAACAAAAAAAAAAAAGCAATAGCGAAGTTTATGGCAATGAATCTACAGTCTTTCCAATCAAAAACCGAGTCGAATTGTGACATAAAAATCAAAAGACAAATCGAATCTCGGATTTGGGGAATCGTTATACCCCTAAAAAATAAAGCATCCTGCAAAATTTCAATTTAAAATTTTCCTGCATGCATAGTGCAAACTGATTTTTACATGTGTAGTCCATGTGTGTAACTTTTATTTGTGCATAAGTTTCATGTGTAATAAGTTTCATGTGTAAAGTATATCAGCCTGGCCAATAATTGGATCCGATATTCATACTTTTTTACAATAATTGAAATCATTCATTTGTCTGATATAACTGCTGATAAAAAACTTAGTTTCAAATGCGCTTCTCTGGCAGCCGCATCTCCGAAAGGTTTCTGCTTGTATTCCTCAATGTCCCACCCGCAGAATTATCAGATTGACTATACATCACAAGTAAATAGCCAATCAACACTATGTCATGTTTGTGAGAGAGAAGTGGAAAAGAAGAACGCAGAGATGCATGTCTGAGACGAGAGGTAAGAATGCTGACGTTGCTATAAACATCACAATAATCTAAACTTAAGTTGCAACAAACATTACCTTCATTCTGATATTTTTCTATGATGACAATGCACAGTTAAATTTTTTTGTGGACTAGCGTTACTCCACCCAAAACGCCTGAACCAATGTTTTGTACTAATGAGTAGAACTGTGTAGCCTACTAGCAGAAAAAACAGACTTTGGAATGCGATTTTTCCAGACCCCCGTTTAATAAGACAAACATGATAAATCAGCCACATCTGATACACAAATGTCCCTACCTAATGCTCTTTGTTGCAGGAAAGATAACTAACACTAACGTTTGAGTTTATTTATGCAGTGATATTTTTGTTTATCAGTGAGAATGCAACCAGATAGTTAACGTTTTTAGTAAGGTAACAATTAATATATAACAGAACACCTGCCCGTATTTGTTTTTTTATGTTTTTACATGATGGTAGCTAGGTTTAGCAAAAGTAACATTTAAGATTTTGCTAAAGTTAAAGATTTTATCTCCGTTGTGAGGAACATCTGTTGATTGTAAACAAAGATTGTAAACAGTAAAATGTACCTGATTTGGGAAGCTATTTACCGGTAGTTAATTTTTATCTATATTAAATTTATTCACAAGAAATGCTGCTAGGAGCTCCCTGAACTTTATTCTTCAAAATATAATGTTTCAACTGTTCCGTTTCCTATTAAAATTTTGACAGTAAAAAAAATTTTTTTTCCCGGAAATATATATTGGCCCCAAATATCGGTCATTGGTCTGCTTGATCACTAAAAATCGGAGTCGGCCCTGGAAAAAAAACATATCGGTTGACCTCTACTTAATACCTAAACACATTATAGTCTACCGGTGTAATGCCGTTATGCAGTCTACATGAAATCGGGAATAGCAACACTATGGTAGAGCACCGGGCTTGCAGTCCAACGTATTGTTGCTAGCTTCAAAGTGTCGAAGAGCTACGTACGGGTCATATCTTTGCAAATGCCAGATTACTGAAAAAAAATTCTGTACATGCACCATCGATCTGTATTAAATAAATGGAGATGGAAAGTAAGAATTTAATGTCTAAAAAGTCATAAAAGGGTCTTTGTACGTTCACAGATCTAATTTCACGTTTACGTTTAATGTTTTTACGTATGACTTTTTTTGCAATCATACCAATTTACGTATGGACTTTATGATCCCAACAACTCTCTGCCTTTTGGCAGATATCTAATTCCATAGCCGTCAACTGAAAAAGTTTGTAGCACCAGTGCCACCAGTGGAAAAAGGTTGGTATTGAACCCTGCTTTTAGTTTTACATCTAAATAAGGTTGAGACAGACCATATACCTCCGCTTTGGCACATCTCTCACCTGTCCCATGCCTCCCTGGTTGTTTTGCTGGTTCATACCAGGCTCTGTCATGCCAGACTGCACCGTGCCAAGACCTGGTCCTGGACCGGAACCTGGGAACTGCCCCTGGGGCAGGTACTGGTTCTGGCCCACATTGGGCTGGCCCATCCTAGGGTTCCCCATCCCCATCTACAGGAAGCACAACAGGTGTTTTTGTTTTTAGAATGGAGCATATTTAGCATTTTTTTTACACTTTACATTTTAGGGTTTATACAGTACTGCCATGAGAATTCAGTTCCACTTAAATCAACTTCTCTTTGGTAACTACCGGCTGTTTAATTTTTAAAATCTATTCCAAAGCTTGCACATCTCTTAACTGGTCAACTAATCATCAAGCCCTTTGATTAGGGGAATCAGTTGAGTTTGTCCTACTGAACCCAAAAACATTTGTATAATGCTTGCTTTTCAAATGAAAAGTACATGCTCATTAACTTTGTGTAAAGACTGAAGGAGAGCACTGACCTGGTTGACGGGTGTGAGGGGGAGAGGAGGGGTTGACCTCTGGCCCATAGACTGCATCCCCATTTGGTTGAACTGGTTCATAACTAAAGAAAGCAGAAGCAAGGGGATCACAGCATGCAGCGAACACTTCTAATCCAGCAATGAATATGGGTTCTGTGCATCTGAAAGAACTGCGTAAGTAGTAATCAGGACGACTTGAGGCTGTTGTTCCGTATAACGCTGCAGAAATATAGTCATCATGACCTCAAAGTAAAAAATAAAAAAATAACTATGGTTTCTGTTTGGCAGCCACTCTCTCCAGTCCTCATCGACTCACCTGCAGGGTTCTGCATCCTATTAACCATCTGGTTAGGTCCAAGGGGCCGCGAGGGGTCTGGGAGTGGACCATCTGTAGGGGTGGATAGACAAGTTGATAAGATGAGGAAGAGACAAGAAGGCAAGGGAGAGAGAGAGAGGAGGAGGATGTCTTGGCGCTTTTGCACTACAATGTTTGCGAAAAAGTAATGTGTTCTAAGCACCTAAATGCGGAACGCACAGTGTTTTTTGTACATCTGTGTGATCACATATGCGCCCTGTCCACTCACTGGGTGGCAATCCTGTGGCTGGTTGTGGCTGAAGCTGGCCCAGACCCATGCCCAGAGACCCAAAGCCTGATAGGGACATGCCAGGGCCAGGCTGAGAGGGCATCAACATACCCTGCTTCTGGAGCCGCGTCCGCCTCTTCTCCTCCAACTCCTTCTGAATCTTATAGATCTTCTCAGCCAACAGGTGGTAGTACTCCGCCTGAGAGTAGGAGAAGGGAAAGACAGGATGGGGAGAGGATGAAGAGGGGTAATTGTGTTGTTATAACAGAGGAACAGAAAAACAAAACAGACATGGTGACAAACATTTTATTGACAGGGGGACTTTTCTCTCTTAAAAGCAGCACAATTACCAAAATCTGACAATTCAAATAGCTTTGCATTGCCATAATAAATAGGAAAATAAATAAAATGCTTTCAAGATTACATGATAATTTCAGACTGGTGGCTTGACTGTGTCACTACCTAACGAGGGCAATGCTTATTGGCCAGCATCGCCTGGGGAGAGGGGAGCCATAGACAGACGGAATGTCCTACTCATTGAGTTCTAGCGACTCCTTTAGGCAGTTTAAACACATGCAACACTAACTGAGGTTATCAGTGAATGAGCAGAGATGGTCAAGGCAGCAAAACTCTACTCATCTCTCTGTTCTTTTATTGGGGGAGTTTAGCCTTAAGGTATTAGTGTCTTCATATAATGCCCGTGTTACGAGAACAAAGAGGTTAAACATACTGGCAGCTGCACTAAGCCAGCTCTATAAAACAGAGAGACTGTCAACATACAGTTTAAGATTGCCATCTTTCTTATTGATATAGGGCGCGTTTCATGGAAACAGATTAAGCCTAGTACTGGGCCAAAAAAAAGGTCAAGATTTTGTGTCCTGGTCTAGGCTTAATCTGTCCACGAAACCTGCCCACAAGGTATGATTTTGACATCTTGTGTTTATTACAAATCTTAAAGCAGTGTGACTGTTAAGACAAGTTAAGACACTGCAACATTCAAAGACAGAATATCACAATATATACCAGTTTTTGGTTTTTGACCAGACACAGGCATTTTTCAAATGACTAACCTAGCATCCCAATGAAATCTGCAGGTTGAACTGAAGTTGTCTGTAAGCACTAAGAGAGGGATCAATGACGTGGATAGATGTTGTATTTAGGAATTATCTTAGAAATAGCAGTAGGGCTGGGGCTGAACCCATGCTGCAGCTATATATGTGCGTGGGCAACCCCAGCATAGACAGCTGGCCCACCCTAGACCCTAGTCTATAGAATTTTAATAAGGCACTAAGACAGCCCACCTTGTCAGTACAAACATTTCTTCTGTGATCCTTGCACACTGAATCTATGCAATTATGATCAGGCAATAAGTCAGACAGCCCTGTTAGTCCAGCAGTCTCATAGAGACAGGCAATGGCATTGGGCCAAAAATTCAAATCTTACAAAACCATTAACAAGAACTCAGTGACTCTGTCAGAGTAGCAGCTTACCCTGCTGTTGGCAGACTCGTACATGTCCCCCTCCACCTTCCTAGCATACGCCACCAGGTTCTCCATCCGCCTGTCCTTCAGAGCAGCTGGGTCCGGAGTTGGGAAAATGGCTTGAACCCTACACATAAAAGACAAGAGATATTAAGAAAATGTTTTAAAGGGACCACTGGTGACTTTTTCAGATCTTTCTAGTCACATACTGGTAAGACTATGTTGACACAGTATCAGAAAAATAAGTTTCCAAAACACTAAAAGGTACCATTGCACAAAATGTTTCATTGCGCTTAAACATGGGAGTGCAATGGTTACACACTTTCACCAAACTAACTTATGTTCAAAGGACACGGAACAGCTAAATGTTTTGAAATACTTAATGATAACATTCTATTGAAACAGGGCCTTCATGAACAAAACCGAAATTATTTTTTCCAACTGCATATAAAACATTTATTACAATAAATGTTGGGGTCAAAATGATAACTGGCTATCTTGAGACCTGGCTTTTCTTGAGAACAAGCTTGGCGAGTTGCAGCGGTGAACAGACCAAAATCACAGCTAGTTAGCAGCGGCTTAGCTGGGTTACAGGGGGGAGGTGCTAAAACAGTAATCACTGTCACAATCTTTTTTACTTGTTGTACAACTACAATTTCTATGCCATTATAGCACAGACACTATTTTGCCACGGAAATGCTCAGAAAGGCTGCCTAACCTATCTAATAGAAAATAAAACCTTAGGCCACCTAGCTTCAAACAACATGAAGGCGTGTATATTAATTTAGGTATGGACATTTTAGTAGAAACTTAAATAACAAAAATATGACATGTTTAAAAGAAAATTGACTTAATTAATTGGACTGGAAGCAATGTGCCTCATCTGTCCAAAACAGATTTTCAGAAATGAAAAGACAATTTTAATTTAGCAAACAAACCTGGCAATCCTGTGAGGCTAGCAGTTAGTGTGCACTTTGCAGTGGCTGATAAACCCACATCTATCTCCTGGAGAGTCACTTTTTTGAAGACTAATTATCACCAAAATAAAAGTTAGACAGGTAAAACAATGTAGAACTTGAAATTTGCTCCACATGAGCTTAAAAGGTAATGTCTGCAGACGTGGATTCAGAAGATGCTACAACAGTCCATGCTTACTTTTCTTCCACAAACTAATCTAGTAATGATTAGAAAAACCAGACAACACCATAGTATGGTTTTATTTAACTATTCATGATTTTTGTATAAAAAGGATCAATGGTAGGGCCTGGGTCCAAAATTAACACCCATCAAGCACCAAATGTGGGTAGATTTTCCATTTGGCGTGTAAATTTCAGAAGGCTATCCGCCACACTGGAGGGTAAATGTTTGTACCAAAATAGTAATGTATTAAATATCTGGCATGATGGCTTGGAGGAAATTACTGATGTTTGCGTTAAACTGAAATCCACCCATTACTTTGGTGAGAAAGTATGCACGCATTTTTTAAGGAATATGGTACTAAGGAGTGAAGTTCGCCTTCCAATAGCCAATCCGGTCTTAACTCGTTCTTCGGATCTTGCGCCATAGTAAGACAGTAGTTTATGTACTGACAGCGAAATGGCAAGTTATTTGAAGCGTGAAAACTCTCTCAGTTTTCCCGCTTCAGACTGAAGACTCTACCGTGTCTATAAGCTACGTTGTCTATATGTTTAAAAGATAGCAATGCCATAGCCTGTGGTAATGCTGCCGTCTGCATTTTAGTTTTGTGAATAATTAGACAGCTACATAATGGATTCATATTTTCCCTGTAAAAATTTGGAAAAAGGCAAAATAGCACAAGTCTTCACTTCTCAGAGTAGGAGACCACAAATGGAAAAAACTATGTTAGCAAGGTGACCACAAAGCCTAAAGATTTCACTGACAAAACTTTTTAATAAAATGTTAAATATAAAGTAATAATATCACATTAATTTCAAAAACCCAATGTAACTGCTTTATGCAATTCAAGTAAGTTTTTAGTTTTGGAAAAAGTATTGTAAACTAGTGAACCAGTGACTGAAGCTAGGGTAGAGATGCTGGGGGAGGAGCAAGCTTAGGGACATCCAACAGGATTTGGAAGACGGAGTGGCCCAGAGAGTAGTGAGACAGTGACTGAACCAACAGACAGTGGTGAGCAAGGTTTTGATTTGGGGACTATAGGAATAAAATCCTGACCATTTTAAGGTATTCATTCAATATTTTCACATTACAATAAAAGTCATGTATTACTAGTTTTCCTATTAGTAACATCTTTACCCCCTTCTTCTAGCCAACCTCTAGGAAAACATAAGGCAAGTGGTTTTGATCCTGAATAACTTAAATGTAAATGATTTTATAGGCCAATGATATCTGTAAAACAAATTTAAAAAAAATATATTTTGTTAACAGGCTATTCTCAGAACATTTTGTTGCCACAATAATTACATTTTATTACCGCTACATCTAAAATGCTGAATGTGTATGCAATGTTTGCAGGGCCATTGTTCTCAACTTCATGGGACATTTTTTTTGAATTTCAGGAAATTAGCTTAAAAATAAACATATCCTTGGAGAATTTGCAGAATTTCAAGAAATTGTTTTAAAATATTATTAAGACAGGGAGGGGCCAAATCACAAATTATGTTTGCGACAAATGGAGGTTTGGAGATAAGGGTTAAGAGGCTGGCTACAGAATGATGCTGAGGATGTGGTGATGAGTTCTTCTGTGTGACACAAAAAGGCAATTTATTATTTTGGCCAGTAAAAAATATGCTTAGCTGGTGGATTTTTTCATCTACCAGTCCCCTTGGCAGGTGAGCCAAAAAGTTAAATTTCAGACACTGGGTAGGGCAACTTGCTAAAAGGCCATCAAGCTTCGATTCCTTTTTAAATATTTGTGAACTAAAATGTAAATGACAAACATTTTAATTGAGAAGGACCAAAGGTAACCAGCAAGTGTTGGGAGGAAAATGGAGACATGAAGTGGTTTCTGTGAGGAGGGGATACAGGACCAGGTAGATGGTGTGAGCAAAGTTTAATTTCAAGCATTTCAGCAGAGATTTTTATTTAAAAAAAATTAAATTGAAAAAGGTCACCGAAACTGAGCTTCAGCCCCTCTGCATTCAAATTATTCTGGAGGGTACACCCGAAGCAAGGGGGACAGGGCCCAGATTGCAGAAAACTTCATGGAGAAATGTGTCCAACTGCAGTAAATACACTGAAGAATGCTCTATCGACAAAGTCTCAGAAATTCTCCTGCACTAATAGGCCGACCACACCCCCTGCCACACCCACCAAATAAAACCCTTCTCAACCCCACCCCCCCACAAAAATCAGTAAATAGTCTTATATTCTAGAACATGTGACTGAATGAATAAAGCCATAACTGTTCATTTCCTGTCCATCCGGCCTAAGTGTCACTCACAGTTTGTGAACCAGGTGGTTCCTCAGGTCCTGGGTGATATCTTCGTGCCAACTCTTCCGCATGCCCGGCGCTGAGGGTGGCGTTGCAGTGGGCATGGAGCCCATGTTACCAGCCCCACCTGCATCATTCATCAGACTAGAAAAGACAAGACAAATTTATCACAAGAAATACCTGTATTATCAATAAACATCATAAGCCCACCAATTCATCATGTCAGTCTGAAGCACGATCTACAGTACCGGTCAAAGGTTTGGACACACTTACCCATTCACTTGAATGGGTTAGCGTGTTCAAATGGGTAAGTGTCCAAACTTTTGACTGTTACAGTAGGTGATCTAGGTTTGCACCTCTGGGACAAGTCCATTTGGCCATACACGCTCAATAAAGTGGAACTTCAAGTATTTAAAGGCAAGCAAATAACTATTTCAAACGAGGTCCGCTACTCACCTCTGAGAGGTCATGTTGAGGTGCAGCATGGTGTCCTGCAGTAGGCTAGCCTGCTGGTTTTGTGGTGGAACACCAACTCCTCCATTTACTCCCATCGGGTTCCCACCTGACAGAGGAAGATTAACGGACAGCATGAAATAAAATGGTTAGGGACATTCACAACGGCTGCATTAGTACAGATTATTTAAAGATCAGTAACTTACCCATGGGGTTGAGTGGTCTCATGCCTGGCTGACCCTGCAGGCCCTGTGAGGGCAGGGCAGCCTGATTGGGCTGGCTCTGGATCTGGGTGCCCTGGTAGGTGAGGCCCAGGGCGGCGTAGGCCCTCTCAATAGAGCTGGGGTCCATCTGGCTGGGGGGATTGAGGCTGGGGGCGCTAGGCTGGCCTCCAGGTACTGAGCCCAATGAACTACCCAGACCTACACCAGCCCCTCCTAGAAGAGCTTTAGAGACAGGAGAGGGAGACATGGGTGTTAATAGGGAGGCACATTATGAACACCAAAAGAAGTACCCTGCTAGATCTCTCAGAACATAAGGGCCAGATATGCAGGCACTACTTGATGTCTTACATTGAAAATGTTCTGACGGTTTTCTCAACCTTACAGGACTATTACAGCACATTAAATTAATACCAATAAGAGTGATTTAATGGGCAGCGGAGGCACTCACACTGCTGATTCCTCTTGTCCCCAGCATTCTTGAGCGGCAGGCAGACGGGACAGTCGTGCCGCGTACAGTTCTTCCAGTGAGAGATGATCTGTCTGGACGACGCACAGTGAGCCACTGAGGAGAGACAGGCGGATGGGGGAGGAAAGGGGGGGGACAACAACTTAGTATACAACATCTTGACGATCACACATCACGGGTGACAGATGTGACAGGGCACCATCTCGCACGTCAATCCTGATTTCTTAGCCCACCTTGGCAGGACTTGCCGGCCTGGCAGTGGGTCATGTGGTTGAGGACGTTCTTCATGGTGCGGCAGTGGGGCAGGTTGCACTGGCGCACCTCGCCGTTGGCCTGCTCCCGCCGCTGGCACTTGTGGGCATGGAGTAGAAGCACCAGCTGCTGCTGGATCAGTTTGCGTTTTTCCGGGTCGGCCGTGGGGGGCGCTCCGACTGCGGCGGCCGCAGCAGCTGCAGATACTGCAGACCCGAGGCCTCCCTGGGCATTGGGGACCATCCCTGGAGTGCCCCCAGGTCCGGCTCCACCACCCACACCAGCAGCAGACTGCTGGGAAGCCTGGGGACAGAGAGGAAAGGGGGGTGGGGTCAAGGCTGGTGTGTGCAGTGGACCGATATCCAAAAGGTGGCACCACCGGCATACGAAAATACATAATCCATCTTTAGGGATGATCGGTAGGTGACTACCTAGCCAGTTCCCTTACCATTGCAGCCATGCCCTGCATGGGCTGACTCTTCTTGTCCATGCTGAACTGGGCCAGGTTGTTGGGCATGGAGCCTTTGTTCTGGAGCTGAGGGCCCAGCCCTGCTCCACCCAGGCCCTGACCTGCCTGCTGCCCACCGTAGGGGCCTCCATAGGGGCCCGGGTTACCCATCATTCCCATCTAAGAAAGGACAAGAGGGGGCAAAGACAGAGGAAAGCGGGTTAAGGCCTTGAGTTGGCCGTTTGTCTGATATGTTTTGGATGCCTACTAGCACCTCACTTAGGTTGTGTTTCAAACAGTGAAGTATCAATGTGAAAAGAACCACCCGTCTGTCTTTCAGAAGGAGAGCATTAAATCAAAATCCCTTTCCCGCCACTTACACACCAATTCAATCAACCACTTCTACAGAGAGATGTCAACAAATTCTTATAAAAATAGCAGCAGATAACATTTCTGGTTGAGCAGCATAAGTTTCCAAACAATGTAGAGACACCAAAACTGTTCTGATCAGTCCTTTTGTTTCCAATAGCCTGTTTAAGAAAATTACTGTTAACTCCCAAGATTCCATTCTCTCTAACTGGATAAAGTGGGAGGGAAACTGCTTATGATAATCGTCACTACTGCTAGTTTACTGGCAACAACAGCCAGGCACTGACAACTGTACAATAACATGTTTACATTGATGGGTCAGGGAATAGCTTGAAATATTGAATCAATATGGATGTCAAAAAGTTGATCATAATTAGCCCTATCACAACAACAGCTCGTTTGGAGCTTTTGGAGGCAGACAAAAACTTAAGCAACATCTTACAAATACAGAACAGAGTTTAGGTCAGTACTGGAATATGATTGCATGTTACTCAACAATTTCACTGTACATACTTGTCAACATAGAGTAGTGTTCCACTGCAGTGTAACCACTAACACATGTACCAGTGAATCACTGACATTAATTACATACGCTATAATGTGGGAGAACTTCTGTCTTGCACATCTGCCACTGTGGCAGATCCATCATTCCTTACTGTAGCTACATGGGTCTGCTTGTGCCAGAAAAAAACATCTCTCAAACCCCCTAATTTATAAGACAATTTTTTTGACAATTGTGTTTGAAACCCATTTGTTTAAGCAACGCACAAGTAGATGATCTGCTATAAGATATTAGCTTTAGCTTGGGGCAACAGCGCTAGGGAGTTGATTCAGTTTATCATCTATCCAGTTATTTTCGTCGACTGAAGTCTGATGTCAAAAGAAGAAGAAAAAAAAAGTTCAGTCATCTGTAATACTAAATCCCTACTAAGAAAATCAAAACTGACTGCAATTTATCATTAATTCAACCTGGTTCTTCAGTGGATTTTTGTTTAACATGTTAATTTTGACACACGAAGACCCAAACCAAACCATTCCTTAAAGAGGCACTGTGTAGAATCCTGCATTTAACATTTACATGACTGAATTTAAACAATAACAACTTGCCACCTCCTCCTTTCTCCTTGCCGAACGCAGCCCGGAATAGTATTATCTAGTCCAGGGTGGTTTAGGATGGGAAGTATAGTACTGACAATGTCTAAAGAGAGTTCTGAGAAGACTACAAGTTAAAAGTTTAAATGGGGAATCTCTCAGGCACTCAAACAATTTTGAAGAAAAAGGTACCCCTTTCAACTATGCCCCCTTTAACCCTCCCCATCAAATGCCTTATGCGGTAGTGTTGTCCTGCAAAAGACCACTGATTCCATCTTCCCGTGCTTTTCCTTACAAGACGTTTGCAAAGCATCATGGGGATCTCACACACTATCGTTTTATTAAGAGAAAAACATGACTCACAACATTTTTGTTTTAATTATTATTTATTTTTCTCTAATCTATTTTACTTAGATCTGTGATAGAAATATTGACTTCACATTTGTTTGACTTTTGTCATTTCATAAATTACTTGACTTGTATTCAGTTTCCCTGACAATATTTACTGATTGCATTTATGTTTATTTCTACCGCAGAGTACTTACTTTGCTATTTAATTAAGTCTCACCATACACCAATACGCTATTTTGGGGGTTTAAGATTAATTTCCAGAGAATTGACAATCTTGTTTTAATACATTGTTCTCCATGTCATATCAAAAATATTTCACAATATTGGGATGTAATTTGTTGGCCATATGGCCCAGGATTATGCTGACGTTATATTAGCTAAATTTACTGACCCCGGGATACACAAGGCCGTTGTAAATGACCGACAGGACAATCCTCAATCGAGGCAACTGAACTATGACTAACATCCCTCGTATGGTGATTTGAACAGCTAACTTTTTCCTAGAAAAGGAATTTTTTTTACCCATTTTCCTACCCTGAACATAGTGGTTACCAATTAGTAATCCTGCATCTCACCAACTCCTCAAAAGATTTGAGAATAAAAAAAATACAGACATCATACAATGCACATCTCGCCACGCCACTTTTTAAGTTTGATACTGATCACTGAACCAGGCGGCATTTGCTGGTACATAATGGCATGGAAATTAGTGCATTCTACGGCCAACAACCACAACAGAACTTGCAGACGCTCAAACTACCACAAGGAATTGCTACCCGTCCACCCCAGACAGCAATAAGCCAATTAGTACCGCCCACTGTGGGGCCCCCCAGGCACCCTAGTATGCCGCAAACAGAATTTGAACTCCCGGCCCACAATGACGCAGTGACACTGAAAGGCAATAACTTCAAGCACTGCGGCCCACAGACATGGTGTTTAATATGTAGGATGTACATGTGTATGGCGAATTTATTACGGAAACATTTCAGGTAAAATTCAGAACAAGCCCACTACCACTCCTACAGGTCTCAGCTATTCCACTTAACGTTGACAACAACCACTGTGGTTTGCCAAATTAATCAAGGGCTTTCAGGTAGCTCCCACTTCATCTGAAAAGCAACCCTGTCCTCGTCACATCATTAATATTACCTAGCTAGCTAGCTAACCAAAAGCAGTGACAGCAAACTTAGCCATACGGCAAGCGTTAGTTAGCTTAGCTTGCAGGCTACTTGTGTGTTATTCTGCTGGACAGCATGGACTGGCACCAAAGTGAACACGCATCCCTGACACAAATATACATTAGACTATTCCAATTATGTTAGTAGGCTTACCTAGTTCCTTTTCAAAATATACAATGTGGGAAAAGCTCGACCCAAGCAATTATACATTCATTACGTGAGCATTACCTTCATACACGCCATCAATCCCCAGGCCATACCATTTGCTATTGAAAAATGTCTATTGTATCCTATATATTTTGTATGAAATAAGACATTGCATACATAATTTGATTATAAAAACAGGGCCATAATGAACATTATTACATGCCGCTAGATTACCGTAAACTCCCACCTTTGATTTGTCAGGAACTAAAAGCATTAGTTAATACAAATGGTGACATTATGAACAGCATGTTAGCATGTTATTGCATCAATGCTTAGGAATTTGTGGACAAGGCAGTTTTAGATTTACTCTGAGACAGCTTTATTAATTCAGCACTTACAAGAAGAGTGTGCTTTTGGCGCTTCAGCAGAAACACCTTTGATTAGTTCTGATCCACTGTCAAAGATAGATACATCTTTAAGTAATACTAAATTCAAAAGCTAATTTTGGCATTAACTTTTGTATTTAGAGTTGCTTTTTAATGGTAATAATGTAAATCAGATATACAATGCTCTATGAAATTTGAATTTGTCTGTTCATCAGAGCACCCAAAATATTTTTACTTTATCACCAATTAGTGACGGGTGCCTTCCAGAAATTATCGGATGCAAAAATCCATGCATACCTTGTTCAGTGCTCCAGGTTGCTGTACTCTGAGTCCCGCCTGTCCCCCGGGCCCTTGCTGCTGCAGGGTCTCAGCCAGCAGGTTGCTGTTCCCCCCCATTCCCTGGTTTGAGAAGCCCATCCTGGGTGAGCCGTTCATCACCTGTCCCCCCATCATGGCCTGCTGCTGTCCGTTGCCCTTCTGAGCTTGCATCATGCCCCTGTTCATGGCACCCACCATCCCTGCCTGCTGCTGCATCATGCTGGCCTGCTGCTGGGGTGAGAGGTGCTGCTGCTGGCCCATGCTCTGGGGCCCAGGGGACACCTTCATGTTCCCCAAGTGGCCCATGCTGGCCCCGCCTGGACTTCCCACAGTCCCCTGGCCCTGCTGGCTGGAGGCAGGTGGAGCACCCGACCGAAGGAGCTCAGAGAGCTGCTTGTGTTTGGCCACTGCATCCTGGCCACCACCACCTCCGGGGCCCATCACCATCCCACCTCCTCCTCCCCCCAGACTGGTGTGCAGCTGGCTGAGATCCCCTCCATTGACCAGGCCCAACTCAGAAGAGTTGATGAGCTCGTCAGGGAGGTCATGCTCCAGGTCAAATAACGAGCCAAAATCTGTACAGGGAGGATAAGAGAGATCATCGGAGATTAAGTGCAAGAGAAGAGGGAATGTGCAAATAAAAAAAAGTAAGGGTCAGAAAGAGCTGGGTGTACAGG
>JACXGI010001288.1:20735-97213 GCA_016801175.1 Esox masquinongy
CACACACACACACACACACACACACACACACACACACACACACACACACACACACACACACGGTTCATAAAGACCCTATATAAACATATCCATCTCTTGTGCCATGTTTACTAGAAAGCCAGCAGCTGAAACATCTTGAAAAGCCAGCAGCAGAAACAGAAATGGAGGTGGGGCAACAAGAACTTGTCCATTTTAAACCATTTTGCAGGGCATTGCTAGAGTATTAAACAGCCCAGGGATGAAACTGAGGTAAACCAAATAATTGATAAACATACATATAGATATATAAATATATCGACACAGACACACAGGTGAATAAATCAACATGTGTATAAGATAGTTGGGGTAAAATTGGCAATCAATTTCAAGATCTCACCAGCATTATTGCACATCTGAAATAAATTACACCTCATCTGAGATCTCAGGTGCAATAAAAAGCATCAGGCACTGCAGAGATTGCATTCAAACTGTACAATCAGGATTTTCATTTCATCACTCATAAGGAATACACCTCTGCACATCCCAGAAATTACAAAAAAAATATTCTCATCTTCCAAGTTATATTTATACCTTAATCAAAATATGGGTCCCTTCAACACTGCAACATACTGTTAACTGCTAAATCCTTGAAAGACCCACAAACTGAAAACATCTTATGCGAACACACAGCAATAAATCTTATGTTGTCAGGTTCCATCATTTATATTTCAGTCATTATACATATGCATCATATCCAGAGTGACTTTGCTGTAGTGAGTGTATACATATTACCAATCAAGCCAAGTGGCATCATCAATCCCAGTGCATGAACTAGTTCAACTGACATTTAGCACACTTGTAAATATAGGCCCAGTTTTTACATTAACTGAATATTGGGGTATGTTTCCTAAATGTATTCCCAAAGAGTAACTAGATGCAGTACAAAAAACATACAGGCCTTTGGATTTTGCTCCAGAGATTTTGTTGGTGTGTGACTCCATTTTCTGAGCAGTATGGGAAAATACAATCTGAAGTGGACAACATTCAAATAGTGCCATAAAAGCACTTGATTTTTCCCTGTTGTACATCGTTTGGTACCTAGGATCCTCAAAGTGTTTGGTGTGAAGGGGGTGACTTCAGTATGTTATGGACGGACAATGGGAGGCAACAGCTATGCAATGACAAAATGAAAGAACACATTTCAAGTCCAATTTTAAACAAGCCGTATCACACATCTACTAGCATCTGCAGACGGCCATTTAAATCTATGAAATACTATAGTCTGGTTTTATAGCTTTCCGTTTTAACCCCTGCACATTCTTTCATGTTTAGGGTTTTTACAGCGTGTTATGGTAGGTAGCCTGGGTGCCCCAATCTCTGGCACACGACATCTTCAGAAAAACTAACAATGGCAATTTGAGCATAACAATCACTCAGCTAGCTAGCAACACGGGCCCGTTGCAGCCAGTAGCTACAAAATTTACGTTAGCTAACTAGCCAAGTTGCAAACATCGACTATATCGCTAGCTACCAACTAACCAGGGGAACGAAACTTCACCAATAGTTTATGGGCTAGGTATGCTTTTTCTAATACATAGTTAATGGGCCCGTTTTTTGAAATGTAAGGCAACTCCTGGAAAATGTCAAAACATCAAAAAGTTTTGAAGGGAACAGTTCGTTGGTGTGCTTAAGTGCTAACGTTAGCTAGTTAGCATTGAATGGCGATGAGAGCTTTGTCACAACTCGTTTTGAAAGTTAGCTAGCTAGCTAGAGTACCTGACTAAATAATGATGTTAGCAAATAGTTACACTGTCGTTTATGAATCACCGTTAGCTGGTGTTTTATGGATTACCACCTAGATAGCTAAATGAAATAGCCAATAAACAAGTTTTCAACCACAATGTGTTACCAAGATCAAGCAAGCGTTAAGCTTCACAATCTGCTACTCTACGCTACTAGGTAACTGGTTACCTACTCAAAATGAATAGCTAGCTAGCTAAATAACAACTATAGTTAGCGAGGTAGCTAGTTAGGCGTATCGCCTGAAGAAAAGCGTTCATGTCAATTTCGGCGATCATCATTTTCGAGTGTTTTCTGCAATGTTGACATGCAATATTTTTTGCAAGTATGTATTACCTAAATGCTAACGATAAATAGTCTAATTGTGTAGGATACTGTCCATTCAGTGAGCGAAGTTACCTAGCCCCGCATTTGTAGCTAGCTAACTGGTCCTGAAATTACTACAGCCTGCTGTGCTACGCAAGTCCGACACACATTCGTTAGCTAGCGCTAGAACGACAAAAACAGAGTCAATCACACGGCCCGTTCCTCTTTCGATTAAAACCACAGCAATTGACAGCAATTCGAAATAATAATAAAAATAATACCCTAACATTCTACATCAAAACAATATTTACCGTTTCCATCGCTGGCGGAGACAGAAAGTGCCGGAGAGGATAGTTTAGGCCTCTTGGCTGAAGGCGGGCCAGAGTCCAGAACGTTCTCGGCCATATTTTTTCGAATTAAAAATATATACTGTATCCACAACGAAAGACGTTTTCACGTCTTTTTAACCTTATTTTCCTTTTCGATTCCACAATTGTGACTTTTCCCCCTCCTTTTGGGGGACGAAGGGGGGGAAAGTCCCGTGTACAAAATACTCCTTTCCTGGGTTCGCCTCTCGATTTCAGCTTCGGCGTATCAACCCCCTCCCTAGTCGGATTTTTTGTTCTTTATAAATTGCCAGCGGAGGAGGAGGGGGTCGGTGTGAGAGAGGGAGACACACGTAGCGGCTCTCCTCTAAACTCATATAGGCTCATTTGATGCGAGAAGAATTTTCGAAGATATATCTTCCATGATTCCACCCGTTAGTCCTGCCACCCTTAGTATAAGGTGAACGTAAATGTCCGCCTGCAAACGCTTGTTGGCTGTGATGTGGTCGGGAGCGAAGAGGTGATGCGAAAAAATACACAGCCGACAAAATATTCCAGTGTCGATGCAATTTATTGGGAACAGAATAGCCTGTTATATCCAGGGTCTGGAAAAGATCAATAGATGAAAATTATGTACTATAATAGGCTACAGTGTTGCAATACAAAATATATCTCTTTATCTCAGAATGTCAACTGAAGGCATGGTGGTATATTATAGCTAACATAGGAAATCAAATGAAATATATGTTGCACCATGCAACAACGAAGGTCTATTTCATGAAGCCTAGTACAATCTAGGATAATTATTTATAACAGATTTTTTAGTCCTCACTCATTTATTTCCTTCCTTTCTTTAGGCCTTGTCTTCTATACCACCGCTGCATTTCCCATGCGAAACATCCAGAAAAATGCACAGCTATTAAGGCCACGGGGCAGACAGGGCCCAGAAATCTGCACTGGCATTTTAGAAACACCGGCCCATTCATAAGGTGAAGGGAACTGCCCATTTATTCCCTTGAAGCCTGGCAGACGCACTGAAGCACTGGTTCATTTGGGCTCCTGTGAGAAAAGTGTCCCTTTAATCTATGGAGTTTTTTAAACAAATGACGTTATCTGGCTTTGTAACTTTAGAAACGCAAATGCCTATCAAACTAAATACTTTCTTACAGCTCTTCTGACTGTGTAAAATTTTTAACGCTTCTCACCTGCAAATTCAAATCAAGTTAAGACTGGTTTATCTTTTTTTTTACAGCATAGCCCCGCTAAATAGGCATGCCAGAAAGTACTCCTGATACGGTATCCGACCAGAAACCTAACGGTTGCTTGATCAAATCCCTGTGCCGACAAGGTGAAAACTCTGTAGTTCAGTTCCTGAGCAAGGCAGTAACCTAATTACTCCCAGGTTGTTCCTGTAAATTAGAATATGTTCCTTGTTACCTTCCCCGGTAAAATCAGGGTAAAAAATAGTTGATTAATCTAGTCTACATTAGCGATGATCAGTAGTTTACCTCAGTAGTGGTTGTAGCCAAGTAGTCATTTTAGCACTCCCCACTCCCATGGACACACTCAAAGCAAACTATTTAAAATTGTACCACTAACATTCATTACTGTCAAGATTTGTCTTCACCGTCCTCCTGCATTATCCAATTGACTTAGGGTTATTTTACTATACAATATGCAGTGGGTATAGAAAGTCACCAACCGCTTTCAAAATGTTCACCTTTTGTTGCCCAGTACAGTTTAGACCATTATTAAGAAATTGAAGGCAAATGCAACAACCCAGACCATGTATAGATCAGGCTATCCATCCAAACTGGATGACCAGGCAGGGAGCAGACTGACTAGAGAGGTTACCAAGAAGCCAATGGCAACTTTGAAGCAGCTTCATTCTTTGTGGCAACGACTGGACAATGTGTGCATGTGACCACAATATCAAAAGCACTCCACAAATCTGGCTTGTTTAGGAGGGTGGCAAGATAAAAACACTCCAAAAAATACAAAATCAAGTCTTGTTTGAGCTCATTGCACATTCCAAGGCAAGTGGCAAAAGGTGATGAGGACAGATGAGACCAAATTGAACAATTTGTCCTTAACACAAAACTATATGCTTGGCAAATGCCCAGTACATCTTTCCACCCAAAGAACATCATGAATACAGTAAAGCACAGTGATGGCAGCATCATGTTGTGGGGGTGTTTCTCTTCAGCAGGGACTGGAGCACTTTTCAGGATAGAATGGAAAATGGACAGTGCAAAACACCAACAGATTCTTGAGGAGAACCTCCAGACCTCTGCCAAGAAGTTGAAAAGGGGAAGATGGTTCACGTTTCAACCTGACAATAACCCAAAGCACACAGCCAAAGCAAACATACAATGGCTGAAGGACAAGACGGTGAATGTCCATGACTGGCCTAGTCAGATCCTCAATCTAAATCCCATTGAGAATCTGTGGAATGACTTGAAGTGTGTAGTCACCATGCAATTTGACTGAGATGGAACAATCCTGCAAGGAAGAATGGGCAAATATTGCACAATCTAGGTGTGCAAAGTTAGTGGAGACTTCAAAGTGATTCTTGGCTGTAATTCAAGCAAAAGTGGTTCCACCAAGTATTAACTCATGTTTTTTTTTTTTTACTGTTTTCATTTTAATTGAGTTTTTTTAGAATCAAAATTTTCTCTTGGATATTGAGGGTTACTGTGTGTAAATAAAGAAAATTTATTTTAGAAAATGTATTTTATGTGTTTTTATTTCAGGCTGTAAGTAAACAAAAGGTGAACATTTTGAAAAAGGGGCAGTGACTTTCTAAGCATATTTTATTTCCTGAAATAAATAATAAGCAAATAAATTCATTTGGAGTACAAACTTGAGAAATGTCACTTTCCGGCCCACATGATTTTCTCAAAGGAGCCCCTACTCTGAGTGTTGCACTATAAATAGAAAGGTATTGTGAGGTCTGCTTACTGAGAGCAAAAAAGATGTCCAGAATACTGAAATAAAAATTATGGGAAAGTGTAAAATTAAAAAGTAATGTTGTTGCAGTTACGGCAATGTAATGCAATGCAAGCATTCTGTCAATGGATGTGGTTAATCATGAAGTAGCTTACAATAAATCACTGATTAAACATAAATATATGAATTCTGAAGAAACAGGTGAGTTTGCTAAAGGCATGTACAATGTTTATATAATCTGATTGCTGATTAAAGCATTACCATCTGTGGTTTAACTTCAGAGTTATTTCTTTCAGGGCCAGGGATCTCTTGGCCAAAACAGGGACCATTGCCAAAAATTGGGAATACATATCTGGTCAAATCAAACAAAGAACATGGCTAAAATCTATGATTCCTGTGATTGGTCAAAAATTGTATTTTTAAATGAAGCAGCCTATGCTAGAATGGCAAGACAAAAATGGACTGAGTGGTAGTGACTGAGAAACTTCATTTTACTGAGAACTGGATTAGTTTAGCAGCACACGAAACCAGGAACGTACACAGAGAGGCCCCAGGGGGGCTTGAGCCCTTGCCCTTTTCTCCTCAGACTCAACAATGGCCCTTTTTGCCCATCGGTTATCAGTGCCCGCATTCTATCTGCGTGACTCACATCATTCACTCATATAGGGATGGATGCATTGTCTGTCTGTGCGACGCACGGTACTCGAGCAGACGGGCATGCGTCAGCTGTCTGCGTACTGTCCATCGCGGATGCTTGGCGCATGGCGCCCAACGTCCGTTCCACTGCCTGCATATATCCGAGGAGCCCCTTTTGTAATTTTGGTCCATGCCCCTCAATAGTTCTGTGCAAAACAACTCCGTGCTTCTGCCAGAGTCCATGAGAATAATTACGGGCATTCTGAGCTGGTTCTGGTGGTTCAGTTCTACTAAGAGACAATTCATTTAAGGTTCTTTGTTGAAATTACTTAAAAATCAACCAACCACAATATTATTATGTCAGATTGTGAAATAAACATTTAAATGGGCATATTTAGTTGGTCTAATTACTAGATCGCCTGCTATAAAAAGATATGTTTTGTCATTATGTAATTTCACTGGAAAAATTTGTGTGTTTCAGAATGACATGCCCTACCATGATTTATTGTTTCTGTAGTGAGGAGCCACATTCAATCTACAGTATAATTCATTATTTTTTAGCTTATCTACATGTAATGGCATTGTTTTAAGGAAAAAGTATGCAAATCAGGGTTCTAAATGAATGTGTCCCTTACGTTACCATTTGGTTCTTGACAATCTCCAAAAACAGCTATTCAAAAAGAGTAGTTTGTTAGCAAACAACAATCACTATGTGAGAGTTAAAGGTGATTGAGGTGGAGGAAGAAAATGCCAAATATTTTTAACCTAATGCAGCCTATGTAAAAAATGCCTGGACACTGAAAACCAATAAGGTGCTGGTCAAGTTGATGTGCATCCCTCAATTTTAGCCCACATCCTTCTCACTGTACATCTTCTGTTACATGCCAATGTAAACTGAAACATCATGTACAAGTTTGTGTAAAATTTTATAATATAAAAAGGCACTTAAATTGGATTGTGGAAATTGCCACCCCTTCACTATTGGTGCAGGGATCATGTCCTCTGGGAAGTCACTTTATAATCCCATTACACAAAGCACAGCCTATATCTACGTGCACAGTAAATACGACGCATTTCAATCAGTCAACCTACCTTCCAAAGAATCTTTGAAAGCTAAATGGGAGTAGGAACTGTGCTTTGAAATACTTATGTCAGAATGTGAGGATAGCTTGTAAAGCCTTCGTACATTGTTAATCAACTTAAGACTATGTTTTATACTATTTAAGATGTTACATACATTACCCCAATACCAAGCTCTATATTAATTCCCTGACAAACCGTTCTGTAAATTAGTAAATACCATTGATATATAAATAATTATTTATATTTTCAGTGAAAAATTGACCAAATTGGAATATACACCGATCAGCTAAAACATTTTGACCACTGACAGGTGAAGTGAATAACACTGATAATCTCATTATCATGGCATCTGTCAGTTAGTGGGTTATATTAGGCATCAAGTGAACATTCTGTCCTCAAATTTGATATGTTAGAAGCAGGAAAAATGTGCAAACGTAAGGATCTGAGCGACTTTGACAAGGGCCAAATTGTGATGGCTAGACGACTGGGTCAGAGCATCTCCAAAACTGCAGCCCTTGTGGGGTGTTCCCGGTCTGCAGTGGTCAGTATCTATCAAAGGTGGTCCAAGGAAGGTAAACCGGTGAACCGGCAACAGGGTCATGGGCAGCTAAGGCTCATTGATGCACGTGGGGATCGAAGGCTGGCCCATGAGGTCCGATCCAACAGGCAAGCTACTGTAGCTCAAATTGCTGAAAAAGTTAATGCTGGTACTGATAGAAAGGTGTCAGAACACACAGTGCATCACAGTTTGTTCTGTATGGGGTTGTGTAGCTGCAGACCAGTCAGGGTGCCCATGCTGACCCATGTCCACTACCGAAAGTGCCTACAATGGGCACGTGAGCATCAGAACTGGACCAATGAGCAATGGAAGAAGACAGACTGGTCTGATGAATCATGTTTTCTTTTACATCACATGGATGGCTGTGTGCGTGTGCATCGCTTACCTGGAGAGCACCAGGACTCTATGGGAAGGAGGCAAGACGGCGGAGGCAGTGTAATGTTTTGGGCAATGTTCTGCTGGGAAACCTTGGGTCCTGCCATTCATGTGGATGTTACTTTGACACGTACCACCTACCTGAGCATGGTTGCATACCATGTGCACCCTTTCAAGGCAACAGTGTTCCCTGATGGCATTGGCCTCTTTCAGCTGGATAATGCACCCTGCCACAAAGCAAAAATGTCTCAGGAATGGTCTGAGGAACTAAATAAGTTCAAGGCGTTGACTTGGCCTCTAATTTCTCCAGATCACAATCCAATCGAGCATGTGGGATGTGCTGGACAAACAGGTCCGATCCATGGAGGCCCCACCTTGCAACTACCAGGACTTAAAGGATCTGCTGCTAAAGTCTTGGTGCCAGATACCACAGCATCTGGCACCAGATACCAACTGACACCTTCAGAGGTCTAGTGGAGTCCATGCCTCAACGGGTCAGGGCTGTTTTGGCGGCAAAAGGGGGACCTACACAATATTAGGCAGGTGGTCATAATGTTATGGCTGATCGGTGTATGTTCACCTGCAGTCACCTACTGTTGAAATTATTGTCCACCTTAAAGATGAGCAAAAAAAAAGTTCAAACCCAGAATTCAAGTGCATAATGAACATGCACTTGAATTCTGTATAATTTCACTCTTTTTCCATGTGTTCAATAATTCTTTTTTGTTGCAATTTATTTTTTATTAGCACAGATAAGTACCAAAATCACATTGGATATCCTTCAGAAGACACATATGCAGCAAGTTGGAGTTGTTGTTATGAAGTGGGTCCTTTATCGCAAATTGGATATCACAGACTCTGGGAGTAAAAAGGGTAAAAGTAAAAAAAATGCCTAATTGCTCCTGTAAGTTGTTCTGGAAGAGAGTGTCTGCTCGATTAAAATGTGAAATGAATGGAAGAACAATTTAATTTTTATTTAGTGGGGAAAGACCATTATTTACTTTGATCATATAAGCTACCAATAAATATCTGTATCCAGACCAGACGAGAGACATTGGCTTATTCTTCCCTTTTAAGGCCTCTTTCATTATACAAATTAAAATTAACTTTCACACAAAAAACAATGCCCACATGGCAAAAAACTGACCAGCCCACCTGAATATTATGAAATTGTGAAAACATTCATGCAAACATTTATGTATTGGGTAAGGAATTTATAAAATTATATTAAAATTATATATTTTCACCTTCACATGACAGTAAGTCTGATCTGAATTTTCTTTAAGGTTCTACCCTCTGTAACAGGTCACTGTGGACATTATGATGACAATAGTGAAAAAATATTTATACAATGTGTAAAGTGTTGGTCCTATGTTTCATGAGCTGAACTGGTACAGTATAATGTGTGGTTTTGTCACACAAAATAATGTCACAGGTTGTCTCAAGTTCTGAGAGACCATGCAATTAGCATTCTGACTTCAGCATTGTCTACTAGAGCAGTTGCCAGAGAATTTTATGTTAATTTCTCTGCCACAATCTGCTTCCAATGTCATTTTACAGAATTTCGCAGTACATCCAACCAACCTCGGAGACCATGCGTGAACACATTAGCCCAGGACCTCCACATTCTGCTTATTCACCTGTGGAATAGTCTGAAACCAGCCACCCGGACAGCTTATGAAACTGTAGGTTTACACATTTGATTTTACTTTCTACATAAACGCTCAGAAACCGTGTCAAGGAAAGGTTATCTGAATGCTTTTTGTCCTCAACTGACTGCCGTTTGGCACCATAACTTCAATGGGCAATTGTACACCTTAGTTGGACACTGGCACACTGGGGAAGTATGCTCTTCATAGACCAATCTCGTTTTCATTTGAATTCGGCAGGTGGCAGAAGGCGTGCATGGCATTGCCTTGGTCAGCGGTTTACTGACGTCAATATCGGGAACCAAGTGCCCCACAGTGGTGGTGGGGTTATGGTATGGGCAGGCATTTGCGTAGGACAACGAGCACAACTGATTTTTTGTCAGTGGAAATTGCACAGAAATAATGTGATGAGACCCTGAGTCCCAGTATGCCATTCATCCGCCGCCGTAACTATTTTAGCATGATGTCATCAGGATCTGTACAACTCCTCAAATCTGAAAACGCCCCAGTTCATTCATGGCCTGCATACTCACCAGACATGTCACCTATTTAGCATGGTTGAGATGCTTCGCATCAACATACGAAAACAACATGCGACAGTGTTTTCCAGTTCTCTCGCCAGCATCCAGCAACTTTGCCTTGCTGTTGAAGACAAGGGGGAACATATTCCATAGGTCACAATCAACAGACTGATCAACTCAATGCAAAAATGTGTTACGCTGCATGAGGCAAATGGTGGTTACAGCGGTTACTGACATTTTTTCTGATCCATATCCCTGCCTTTTATTAAGGTATCTGTGACCAACAGGTCAGCATCAATATTTCCAGTGATGTGAAATCCATAGATTGGGGCCTAATTAATTGACTTTGTTAAGTTGCACTTTTCCAAGTGAATCAAGTTAGAGCCACCTTTGGTATCTGTCTGAAGCTCTTGTTTTCTCAAATAACTGAAGACCCCTAGACAGTTGTCACTCTAAATCAGTGTCCAGCAAACACATACATTCTCTACAATATATTTGTTTCTCTTGAATATTTAAAATAACAGTTCAAATGATCAGTACGATTACATTCCATACACATCTCTGAATGTCTCCAATTTAACATATAGCATTGCATTTCATGTGTATTGTGCATTAAGTCTTGGGTGACATCATAGGATGTTCTCAACCCGAGAAGTTCACATTTATCTTAAAAAATGTACATTGACTGATTTCCTTATATGAACTGTTACTCAGTATAATGTTTAAAATTGTTCCATGCGTTGTGTTTATATTTTTGTTCAGCGTAGTTAAATTAAACAGTGGCTGCGGATCCAAATTTTTTAGTATATTTTTAGGCTAAAAAATCTGGGGCCTCATTTATCAACATTGTGTATAATCTATCTGAAATTTGTATTTACGAATGGAATTTACAAACTTTTTATGCATAGAAAAGTGTGATTTATTATACAATTGTACACATAAGTCATGTGTTCTACCTGCTGCGGTCACAATCAATAGAATATTTTATGCATATCACCTGTAAAAGTGAGCAAAATCAGATTCTCATTTGTTTTCACATTTTCTCAGTCTGTTACAATAATTCAACAATGGTTTTACATGAGGCTATTATTTAACAAATGTGCTAATTTATATGGATTCTTATCATTACAAATAAACTGACATGATCACATTACTTGAAATATCATAGCCTCTTAAAAGATGTTGCATGAAAGGTGCAATGGAAAAAACTAAACTAAAAAACAAAACATTATCTTATTATTTTTCAGGAAATTCACAAATTTAAAAAATATATATTTTCCATTTAACCCTCCAGGCCCCCTTAAATAGTCTACGTTTCAGGGGCAGTTCCCTTACTCCACCACTTGGAAATGTGCATATGCAGGGTTGTGTGTATATTATACAAACATTCTCAAGCAAACGTTCATTGATTAATACGTTTGATAAATTAGCCCCCAGGAGCTTCACAAAGCTTCCAAACACAGCCTGCCACAGAAGGATGACCTCCCCTGCCTGCGTTAGTGTTAGGCTTTAACAGAATCCTGCATATACCTTGGCACTCCAGAGCCAGTTGCCCATCTTTTTCAAGTGTCAAAGATTTGTAATGCCTACTCATTAAATTTGCATACTATATAAAGTCAGGTAAGTGACGTCAATTTACAGATGTACAAATACAGTCATATCGATAATACAAATGTATGTGCGTGTATCGCCACTGAATTTGATGCCAGCAACAGTTTAAAAAAAACTGGGATAGGGGCAACAAAAGACTGGAAAAGTGCTAAAAAAAGAGCATCCCAGAGAGGATGAGTCTTTCAGAAGTAAAGATGGCGAGGGGTTCACCACTCTGTGAAAGACTGCGTGGGCAAATTGTGCAACAATTTCAGGGTTTGGGGATCTCATCATAAATGGTACATAATATAATTAAAAGATTCAGAGAATCCAGAGAAATCTCTGTATGCAAGGGACAAGGCTGAAAACCAATATTGGATGGCCGTGATCTTCGGGCCCTCAGGCGGCACTGCATTAAAAACAGGCCTATGATTCTGTTGGTGGAAATCACTGCATGGGCTCAGGAACACTTCTGAAAACGATTGTCTGTAAACACTTTGTTGCTGCATCCACAAATGCAAGTTAAAACTGGACGATGCAAATATGAAACCACACATAAACAAGATCCAGAAATGCCGTCTTCTTTGGGCCCATGCTCGTTTAACATGGATTGAGGCGAAGTGGAAAACTGTCCTGTGGTCTGACGAATCAACATTTGAAATTCTTTTTGGGAATCATGGATGCTGCTTCCTTCGGGCTAAAGAGGAGAGGGACCATCCAGCTTGTTATCAGCGCAAAGTTCAAAAGCCAGCATCCATGATGGTATGGGGGTGCATTAGTGCACATGGCATGGGTGACTTGCATATCTGTGAAGGCACCATTAATGCTGAACAATATATACAGGTTTTGGGGCAACATATGCTGCCATCCAGATAATGTTTTTTTTCAGGGAAGGCCTTGCTTATTTCAGCAAGACAATGCCAAACCACATTTTGGCACATATTACAACAGCATGGCTCTGTAGTAAAAGATTTCAGGTGCTAAACTGGCCTGCCTGCAGTCCAGACCTGTCATCCATTGAAAACATTTGGCGCATTATGAAACGAAAAATACGACAAAGGAGACCCCAATTTGTTGAGCAGCTGAAATCTTATATAATGCAAGAATGGGAAAATATTTCACTTTCAAAACTACAGCAATTGGTCTCCTCAGTTCCCAAACGCTTACAGAGTGCTGTTAAAAGAAGGGGTGACGCAACACAGTGGTAAACATGCCCGTGTCACAAATTTTTGAAACGTGTTGCTGGCATCAAATTCAAAATGAGCATGTATTTTTCCAAACACAATAACATTTCTCAAGTTTCAACATTTGATATGTTGTCTTTGTACTATTTTCAATTAAATATAGGGATGAATCATTTGCACATCATTGCATTCTGTCTTCATTAGCATTTTACAGTGTACCAACTTTCTGGGAAACGGGGTTGTACCAAAATGAGATGAACAGGAGATGAATACATGGAAGGTGACCAGTGTTCAATGCGTTCATAATGATCATGGGAGAAAAGCGTGCAGTGAATGTGTGTAGGCATGTGGATGATTATGTGTACATTTAGAGTGGATGTGTGAGTTTAGGAGTGACTGTGAGAGTGTGTTTCCCTGTAGATTTTGTGATTGAGTTTATGCTAGTAGGATGTGTGTGAGGGTGCAAAAGGGCTTGACGAGGAAGAGTGAGAGATGGAGAAAGAGTGAGAGATGGAAGAGTGAGAGCACACCTGAGAGGGGAGCCTGCATTCCTAATTCTTTGTTGAGAGTGAATCGTTTTTGTTTGTCAACACTGGGATGAAACAAATGATAATTATTCCAAGTTACATCAGTGTGGTGTCAAATTAGAGTATGTGCTCTTTAAAACAAAATAAAATTGTAATTTGTTTTTGTTTTTTGTGCTACGCTTGATTGTTTGAAATGTGGGATAAAATATGATTTATTTTGAGAATCAACTACCTAGGTTTATGAAAGAGAGAAATCGACGTCTTTACGTCTTGCTGATGAGCAGCCGACGTCTCGCGTGTATATTGGGCGGACATCGGTAAGGTGTGTGTTATCTGTAATCTACAGTAGCATTCAAAAATTCTATTGGGGTCTAAAAGATTTTGCCTGAATAATTTTGGCAATGTAAATAAGTGGGACAATATACAAATACGTTGTAATTTCTAAATGGTTCAACGGATTTCGGTGTAAATACCCTCAGATTAACATTGACAGCGAGCACTTCTCTAGTCACTGTAGGATTTCAAATTCAAAGTGAGGAAATACAGGGCATAACAATAAAGAAAATACGTGTTGTTACTGTCGAAACACTCGAGTCGACAAATATGTTATTTAATCTGTGATTTAATGATTGGTTGATGGATTAGTTCATGATAAAATGATTGACTGATCGATACTCCGTCCAGCTCAAGACCAAACAGAAAACCACTACAATTCCCAGAGTGCCTTTCAGAGGAATAAACAAGAAGAAGCGGGTAGTAGACCACCAGCATGTGTTACTAAGAGATTGCTTTTGCATTACAAGTGTAATTAGTCAATTCATTGAGTTTATGAAAGCTACATATGTAGAAATAGTAATACGCGAAAACATCGATTGCGATTACATTAATACAAGTGGTAGCATACATTTCATAAACCTATAATATATACTGCATGCGAGTCATATAGCTAGCTAGCTAGCTAGCAACTCTATTTTGTCCTGTGTAAGTAACCTTAGTTACAGGTAGAAAACGGCTGTGTTATCTTACTTTTGTAGTTATTACATTAGATGTACATTCAGCACTGTTTATCATTAGACTCGACATTATCCAGATTCACGCATTTGAATATTGCTTTTTTGGAAGGAGAACTGGTCCCCTGTTTATTTTCTTATTTGGTTACAGAGCGGCTCACCAAAAGCAGTGGTATGACATCACTCAAGACAACAGGAAGAAGACGCTGATATTGACATCCTGACTTTAAACCCCAAACTAGTCCATTCATAGGCTAAAAAGATGCCTCATCGCTGTGTGGCGTATGGTTGTGGCAAATCATGGGATGATGGAGTGACTCTGTACAATTTCCCTAATGACCCAGAGGAGTTTCTTAAATGGGAAAAGCAGATCCAGCGGACACGCAGTAACTGGACTGCCACCTCCACATCCCAGCTCTGCTGTGAACACTTTGGTAAAGAGTGCTTTGAAAACAAGCCCAACCCCGTCCTCAAGGCTCTTGCTGCCAAAGGACAGCTGAAGCTGAAGTATGGGGCTGTTCCCACCGTGTTCATACGTCCCCCCTGTACCACCTGTGAGGGCTTCGGCTGCAACATGTGCACCCCCAAAGCCTATAGACGTGGCGTCCCTGTTGAACCCCAGGAGTATGATACAGTGAGTTTGTGACTCCACACTGTTGCATTTTCCAGCTGACGTGAAGGAGAAAAACAGCAACATTTTATGCATTAAACAAGAGGTCTCTAAATCAATTTATAACAATAGGTTGATCTGCTTTGATGGTAAAGACTGTAAACATTTTAAGCGCAGTTCCATGTCACACTAGCTATAATCAGACACAACCCTTTCTCTCATCTAACCTTCATAGGAAGATGTTGAGGGGGACACTATGCCATCGGATGAAGCTGATGCAGAGGATGACGACGAAGATGAGGATGAAGAGGAAGATGACGAAGATGAGATGGATGATTCCTGTGCAGACTTCTACTCGTCCCTCACTATAGATAATGGACCTGGTGAGGAAAGACCTTAAGCCTGCTAATCTGATGGTTATCAGGGAGCTTAAACAAACAGGTCCTGTTCACTACCTCTCCTTCCATGCAAGACCACTCATCAAGGCTCACCATACCCCTGATCTAGTCTGTTAAAAATGCTCGTCCTCTTCCCTAAACAGCAATGTGTGAGATGTGTGGTTTCAGCGGCACCAGAGATACCTTCTACTCCAAGACCAAGCGTTTTTGCAGCGTCTCCTGTTCTAGGGCCTACTCCTCCAACTGCAAGAAGTCCTCTATACTGGCACGACTACAGGTGAGAGAGTCAAAAGGCATAGGTTCAAAATTGCACATTTGATGTGAATACATACTTTGGTGACACATGACTTTGTCAGATCCCATGCGAGCACTACACAGGATTTCCTTCTGTCCCTAAAGGAACTGACCTTTAAGGACTGTTCATAAGATTCAGACAGCTTTTTGGGTCTTCTGCTGTGTTTTCTGTCTTCAGTTGCCCAGCCAATTTCTTCTAGCCTGACAAGATATACATTTTAACCTTTTATTGTATTTGTATATCGTATTTTTTTTTTCAAGCAAATAAACACTTACTGCCCAAATGAACAGCTTTAAAAAAAAAATGATGGAAATCTTCTGCTTTTAATGAGAGATGAATAGAAACAATAGGAGCCGCTGGTGTCCAGTGAGACACGCAAATGTGCATGGAGACCAGGAGTGTTATCACTCCACCAAGTACCATACAGTGCAGTCCATAAGTATTTGGACACTGAAGTTGGAGTGACAGTTGAAAGTTTGAAAGTGCTGGAGTACAGAGTGAAAGCAAAAGCATCAGTGTCAATGTCCAAATACTTACTGACTGCACACGTGAATGTGCATTTTTAGCATTGTTTTATTCCTATTTTCCTATGACTACATTCCTGTCTTCCTAAAACCTCTAGTTGTCAATCAGCTGTGTATAGGATGTAAATTGATTTAACTGTTATGCTATTTACAGTGCTACTTGAAAGTATGTGAATCCCTTGTGCAGTTACAGGTTTTTTTTATTCATCCCCATGACATCTTTATTTAATCAGAACCAGTCTTTTTTTATCAGACATAACAGGTTTATAGTTACAAATTGTATATGTTGTTTTAGAGGAAATATGTGTGGCTACCAAATTAAATAATCAAAGGAGGGCTCTTTAGGAAAGAATTTGGGCGGGACTCTGATAGAGAAAAAAAAAACCTGGTCAGTTTAGTGTTACCCATACAGGTGAATGCATTACACACCATGTCGAGAGGAAAGGAGATCTGAGGACATCACCCTGAGGATGGCTATAAACCCATCTCAAAAAGATTTTAGCTCCATCAGTCCACTGTCAGGCAAATTATTTAACATGACAGCAACTCGGCCCAGAAGTGGACACCTTTCCAAATGATCCCAAGTAAAAGGCAAATATAACACTGAATTGAAATGGCATTCATTAGAGGGTTGCTAGGAAGATGCCTCTTCTGTGAAAAAATAACAAAATGCCTGTCTAAACTGTCCATAAACCACCTGGACAAATCTGAAGATATCTGGAAGTCCATTCTCTGACAGATGAGTCCAAAATTCACTTTTTTGGTCACAATCAAAACCGCTATGTTTGGCCAAAACCTTGCCTATCACCAAAAGAACCATATCCCAACAGTCAAGCATGGTGGTGGGAATGTCAAGATCTGGGGCTGCTTTTCCTCTAGAGCTAGTCACCAGATCATTTAGGGAAACATGAATTCTAAGGTATAACTAGAGATTAGTGAATAGAACGTCGGGCCATTAGTTAAGGAGCTAAAGCTGGGCCAAAAATGAGTCTTCCAACCAGACAACGATGCTAAGCATTCAAGCAGATTATCCAAAGAATGGCTCAGGAGAAAGAAGAATTGTATTCTGGATTGGACAAGTCAAAGTCCCGATCGTAATCCAATCGAGAGGCTGTGGCAGGAGCTGAAGCAGGCAGTATATGCCAGATACCCCTAAAACCTCACTCAATTGGCTGAGATCGGTAAGGATTGGGCAGAAATCCTTCAAAAAAGATGTCAGAGACTGATTAGTGTCAGAGACGGATTAGTGGCTTTATAAGACGTTTACTGCAAGTTATTGCCGCTAATTGAGGTACCACAAGCTATTAATGAAGGGGTTCAAACATTTTTGCACAATTGAAATCTGAGTTTTTTGTTAAATGAACAATGAAAATATGTGATGTTTTTGTATGTGTCCTTTATTTGGAATGTCTTTACAAATCGGGATTTAAATAAGGATTTTAAGTTTATTTTAATATTTTATACAATAATAATGACCAGCCCTGTAGGGCTCACAAACTTTCAAGCAGCACTGTACATCTTCTTTTCAGGGTAAACCTCCCACTAAAAAGGCAAAGGTGCTAACCAAGACAGCCTGGTCCACCCAGATGGGGAACATTATCGCATCTCTAGGCAACAGTCAGGACAGCTCCAGCTCTACTGGACCGGAAAGTGAGACAACTTAAAGGGCTTTATTCACTGCTGGGTTTTTCCTCTGGGGTTTGACCTAAAGACTTTGTTTCTATAGTAGAAAAAGAGGCAGACACACACAAAGAAAGTGTTCATTAAAACATTCCACTATTGCAGCCTGTAAGGAAAGTTGTGTATGTACAGTAGAAACATTCAGTTGCCCTGTCTGTCTTGTGTAATCTCTCCCCTTCATCTTATAGCTACAGCAAGTGGAACTTTTGACTGGGGTTCTTACTTGGAGAGAACCGGCTCTATTGCTGCTTCTGTGGCCTGCTTCAGACATGTAACATTGTTTTTTTCTGCATCTATCCAATCCCATTCTGTTCCATTTAAAATGATGTAGCATAAATGACGCGCCATTCTCTGCAGGCTCCACTCTGTGCCCAGTGGGATGACATCACAGTGGGGTTAAAGGTGGAGGTCCTGAACTCTAGTGCCGTTCTGCCCAGTAAGGTCTACTGGATCGCAAGCATCATCCAACTTGCAGGTCAGGCCAAATACATTGAAACTGACTGAGTACCAATCAGGCATTAAACCCAACATAGAGTACTACACAAGGCAGGGCCAGCTCCAGGCATAAGTGACATAAGCGGTCGCTTAGGGTCCCGACTGCTAGGGAGCCCCCGAGCAATAGGTGAGAGGGGTCCCCAAATGAAATTTTGCTTAGGGCCCCCAAAAGGCTAAAGCCGGCACTGGCACAAGGAATGAGGTTTGATATAGTGTTTCTTTTCATGTACTGTATGTTACAGTGGTTTTCTACACTACACACAGTACTTATTATCATACAGTACGCTGTTGTTTTCCAGGCTACAAAGCTCGACTGAGGTATGAGGGCTTTGAGGATGGCAGCCAGGACTTCTGGTGGAGCCTAGGCTCTGGGGACATGTATCCCATTGGATGGTGTGCCATGACCGGCAAGCTGCTGGTGCCACCACAGGGTGAGTGATCGCCACAGGAATAGTATAGTGCAGTGTTTCTTAATCCTGGTCCTCGGGACCCAAAGGGGTGCAGGTTTTTGCCCAAGCACTCACACACCTGATTCAAACTAAAGGCTTGATTATATGTTGCTTATGTCAATCAAGTGTGTAAGTGGTAGGGCAACATTTGAAACAGGTGTGTGAGTGCTAGGGCAAAAACAAAAATGCGCTCCCCTTTGGGTCCCGAGGACCAGGATTAAAAAACACTGGTATAGTGTATAGTGAGTCTTCAGAAAGTATTCAGACCCCTTCACTTTTTCTGCATTTTATTGTATTATAGGATAATTTATGATTTATTTGATTAATTTTTTGCCATCTATCTACACACAGTGTGTAGAAATGGGTGCCAATTTACTGAAAATAAAAATTGGAAATCTCTCATGTACATGGGTATTTAGACCCATACATTACTTTGTAGAAGCACTTTTGGCAGCAAAGTCTTCTTGGATATGCCCCTGCCAACTTTGCACGCCTGGATTTGGGCAGTTCCTATCATTCTTCCCTGTAGAGCCTGTCAAGCTCAGTCAGATTGGATGGGGAGAATAGGTGCGCTGCAGATCTCCCCACAGATGTTTAATGGGGAGTTCTGTATGTTGTATGTTGCTTCCCTCACTCCAGACCAGTCTTCCAGTCCTTGTTGCTGAGAAGCATCCCCGTAGCATAATGCTTCCACTAGCGTTCTTCACCGTATATATGGTATTAACCAGGTGAGCGGTACCTTGCTTGCTTCAGATATAGCGTTTTGCGTTTAGGCTTAATAGTTTGATTTTGGTTTCATAAGACCAGACAATCTTGCCGCTCATGCTCTCAAAGTCCTTCAGGTGGCATGTCATATGCCTTCTACTCAGGACTGGTTTCCATCTTGCCACTCTACCATAAAGGCCTGATTGATGGAGTGCTGTTTTCTTAGTTTGGCTGAAAAGCCAATTCTAGAGTCTTGGTGGTTCTAGAGTCATGTCTATTCAATTGAATGTGCAACAGTTGGATAAATCAAGTTCTAGGGACATCTCATGGATGATAATAGGAAACAGCATCCAACTGAGCTCAGTTTGTAGAGCCATTGCAAAGGGTCTGAATACTTAAACATTTCCTCAATTGCTTTGGCTCATTTTTCGAAACCGTCTTAACATTCTCTAAACTGTAATTGCAATCTGTTTCATGGGACATCACAACTCTATGGCATGTCTGCAAAATGTAGTAACCCACCCAAAACATTACATTTATGCTTCAAAGCCTAGTTATTCTGTCAGTAAATTGCCAATGCCACCAAAATAAAACGTTTTTTTGTCAATGTGTGAGCTGTACTGGTCAAAATGTTTAGATGTTTTTTCACCATGGCAGTCAACCCTGGAAATGTTTGTTATATATAAATTTCAGTTTTGTTCTACTTTTTTGTTGACACTGCTTACGGTACTACACAAGAATGCCAGTTTTGTCTAGCTGAATGTTATTGTGCATCACCCTGATCTTTTTAGATACTTAATTCAACAGTAGGTTAAAGTTTACTGGGAAAAGTCAGTACTATACAATACAACAAAACAGTACTTGTACTGTACTTGTTCAATGACAAAGTTCTAATCTAACACTGTAGTACACAGAAAAAGGATATGCAAAATTGTATGTATACAGTAAATTTAGCAATGTGTTACATGTGAACAGACAATTCACCATTTTTACATATTTCTTACATATAAAATCATAGATAGTGAGTAGAAAATTCTCCACCATATGACATCCATGAAGAAAATAAAACTGCAACCATTATGAAAAAACCTGTGGTAGTTCTCTAAAAAAACAATGAATTGTATCTCCTTACTGTTTGTAACACCAAGTTCCCATCCTCTCAGTGGACATTCGGTCACTCTTGTTGGTCTGGCAAGAGATTTTCATCAACATCACATCTGATGTTTTCCCTTGCGATGCACCAGGGGTAAAATCTCCTGGCGATTCCTATTTCATTACTATGTCACCTGGCAGGTAATTTGCCAATTTGGCAGACATCACAAACATGCCCAGTCAGATTTTCATGGAATATATACATATATGTATGTCTGACAGTTTGGTAAATGAATGGACCATGTGGCATGTGATGGCTCACATGATGAAAGAATGTTTTGAAGTTGTGTAGAGTATGACAATTTCACTGAGAATCAACTCCGCAAGCCATGTGCATGTAGGTATTGTGCAAATTGTAGACAACTGTACTTACTCTTTTTGCACACGTGCCAAAACCAGTGCAAGTTGTTTAAATTAATAAGAAATTCTACACCTGGTGTGAGCAAGAAACTAATTATTCAGAGATTTGTACTTACTGTTTTGAAAAAAATTATTCACATTCGAGAATTAAGCCAAAAGCAATCGAGGAAAAACTACAACATGAAACTACAACACTTTTCAGTTTTTTTCCACACACAACAAAATGTGAGGTGAAGGGGTCTGAATACTTCCAGAAGGCACTGTAGGTATTAAAACTGTGGGTAAAATGTGATTTAAAAAAATAATGGGAATAAACCATTCCTTTAAAAACAGTACCGGGAGTACTAAAAAAAAATCAGATGCACCTGAGGTTAGGTTGGCTTTTTTGCTGGTTTATCAACACATTGGCTGTGTGTTCCCTTTCTAGCTGTGCACCAAAACATCCCAGACTGGAAGGAGTACCTGATGAACCGATTAGTCGGAGCCAACACTCTGCCGGTGGACTTCTATTTGAAGGTAAAACTAGTGAAAAACACACAGCATTTTCTTCCTGGTAGAACCGAATAAAACGACATGTTTTCGCCCACTTCTCTCTAACTATCCCCGCGTCTTAGCTGGCAGAGAGTCTGAAGTGTTCGTTCCGTACGGGCATGCGGGTGGAAGTGGTGGACAGAACTATGGTGAGCCGGACGCGGTTGGCAGTGGTGGACACTGTAACCGGGGGCCGCCTCAGACTCATCTATGAGGACGGGGAGCAAGATGCCAAAGGGGAGCCCCTCTCTGACTTCTGGTGCCACATGTGGAGCCCCCTACTGCACCCAGTGGGCTGGTCCAGCAAAGTGGACCACACTATCAAACCAACTGGTACGGGATCAAAACAAACAGTCCACAGTGGGAGGGTTTGTTTCAGTTTTCATGAGTTGGAGGTGGCTAGCTTTACGTTCTTGTCACAGATGGGAACCAGTCACTCCGGAAGGTGTACTGCGACAGCAGCCCTATGCTGTTCAAGAAGGTCAGTGTACAATCCAACGTGAGGAGTCAGCTAAACCACAGGGTGCTTCATGTTTCTTTCATTCCCGTGATCCTTCATAACACCTTTTATTTCTCACTATGACCCCCCCACCACCCCACACAGCCCAGGACTGTGTACATGGAGGGAGGGTTCTTTGAGGTGGGGATGAAGCTGGAGGCTATAGACCCTCTAAACCTGGGCAACATCTGTGTGGCCACTATACACAAGGTAACTGGAGTTTGCTAATACTTGTTGTGAATGCGCATGATGTTTAAATGTAGTAATATTGGACAAATTGGGAAGAAGTGGAACGGCAAAAAATGAGCATGCGGAATAACAGTAGTGTTCTTGCTGACAAGCACATGAATTTCCCTGTATTTTAGCCCATTGCAAAGAATGGCAATTGTAACTGATCAGACCAAATCAAATCATGAGATAAGCTAATAAAGTCTCTTGAAGATAAGATTAAATAAATCTTTCCCTTCATCCTTAATAAATTATTTTTTTATTTATCGTCACCCATCTACAACCCGGTTTCCCAAAAAGTTGGGACGCTACGTAAAATGCAAATAAAAATAGAATACAATGATGTGCAAATTATTTGTCCCCGTATTTACCTGAAAATAGTACAAAGACAACATATCAAATGTTGAAACTGAGAAATTTTATTGTTTTTGGAAAAATACATGCCCATTTTGAATTTAATGCCAGCAACACATTCCAAAAAGTTGGGAAGGGCAGTGGTATTATCAACACCACTATGTTGATGATGATGATAATAATAATACATTGAGGCTATATAGTGCTTTTCTTGGACCAAAAGAGGCTGTACATCAGATACAAAACATACAACATCCTAGGAGAGCGATTGGACAGTACACAGACAAACGTAAAGAGAAGAACTCGGACATGACACTGGAGGAAGGGGAAGGGCAGGGGCTAGGGGAAGGCTTGTTTGAACAGAGGTTTGAGGCGGTGGATGAAGATGGTAACAGATTCAGGGTAACGGATTGATTGTGGAAGAGAGTTCCAAAGCCAATTGCATCACCTCTTCTTTTAACAATACTCTGTAAGCGTTTGGGAACTGAGGAGACCAATTGCTGTAGTTTTGAAAGTGAAATGTATGACCATTCTTGCTTGATATAGGATTTCAGCTGCTCAACAGTTGGGGGTCACCTTTGTTGTATTTTTCATTTCCTAATGCGTCAAATATTTTCAATGGATGACAGGTCTGGACTGCAGGCAGGCCAGTTTAGCACCTGCACTCTTGCTACAGAGCCATGCTGTTGTAATACGCGCAGGTGGTTTGGCACTGTCTTGCTGAAATAAGCAAGGTCTTCCCCGAAAAAGACGTTGTCTGGATGGCAGAATATGTTGCCCCAAAACCTGTATATATTGTTCAGCATTAATGATGCCTTCAGCATTAATGATATGCTAGTCACCCATAACATACGCACTAATGCACCCCCATACCATCACGGATGCTGGATTGTGAACTGTTCGCTGATAACAAGCCAGATGGTCTCTCTTTAGTCCGGAAGACGCGGTGTCCATGATTACAAATAAGAATTTCAAATTTTGATTTGTCAGACCACAGGACAGTTTTCCACTTCGCCTCAGTCCATCTTAAATGAGCTTGGGCCCAGAGAAGGCGGTGTTTCTGGATCTTGTTGATTTATGGTTTCTTCTTTGTGTGATAGAGTTTTAACTTGCATTTGTGGAAGCAGCAACGGACTGTGTTCACAGGCAATAGTTTTCAGAAGTGTTCCTGAGCCCATGCTGTGATATCCACTACAGAATCGTGTCTGTTTTTAATGCAGTGCCGACTGAAGGCCCAAAGATCACGGCCATCCAATATTGGTTTTCGGCCTTGTCCCTTGCGTACAGAGATTTCTCCGGAATCTCTGAATCTTTTAATGATATTACGCACTGTAGATGATGAGATCCCCAAACTCGTTCACAAAGTGGTGAACCCCTCCCCATCCACACTTCTGACAGACTCATCCTCTCTGGAATGACCTTTTAATACCTGATCATGTTACTGACCTGTTGCCAGTTGAGCTAATTAGTTGTATGATATTCCACCAGGTTTAGTTTTTTTCCAGTCTTTTTGTTGCCCCTGTCCCAACTTTTTTGAAACGTGTTTCTGGCATAAAATTCAGTGGGCATATATTTTTCAAGAAAAAATAAAATGTCTCAATTTCAACATTTGACATGTCTTTGTACTATTTTCTATTAAATATAGGGTTTAAATGATTTGCAAATCATTGCATTCTGTTTTTATTTATATTTTACGCAGCGTCCCAACGGGGGTTGTAGATTTAAACTAGGTTTGGGTTCACAGTTTTACATTATAATATTTATAAATTACATCTCCCTATCAAACTTCTCTGCTCTCTTGTGGTCACACTCTTGCTACTTTAGCGTATTAAATGCAAGTCACTAAATGTGAAATTGTGAATAAAATAGATTTGTCTAAAGACCATATCCGCAATAGTACAGGATTAAGAGCAAAATATTTTAACGAGATTGTGACATTGCATAGTTTTTAACACTCAGCAGAGGAAGAACTTTCCTTTTCTTTCAGATGTGCTAGCTCTGGACCACATGGCAGTTCCAAGGAGAGGTTTAAGAACCACTGCCTTACATAACTAGACCAATCATATGCTTCAGTGTGCCGGTTTACAGTCCTGTGGCAGGACGGCGTGTGGGCAGTTTTGGTTTAATTATCTGGTAATGGCGGTGCTGGCAGAGAAGGAATCTTCTCTCAACATTGTGTTTCCTTAAATCACTTGAGTAAAGGTACATGTAAAGCCCAAAATTGCTAGGTAAGTACTAGCTCCCCCAAAAATGTAATTAAATACAGCCAATGAAAGGCTTGTGGTGTGTATACATTCCAATCCATGCTGCAGCAGTACATGTGCACCATGCCACCTTAGACTGCTGGTCCACCCTAGGCCACAATAAACTGAATAGTTAAGAGAAGTGTGTGAGATTATTACTTTAACCTATTGAAATAAGAGGGGGGGGGCAGTTGAGAATTACCTTGAAGTGTAGACGAGCAGCTGGTGTTTTATAGAAGAGACTGGGCCTCACTGAAGGTGTCTGCTTCAACTGTGTCTCTCAGGTGCTGTTGGATGGCTACCTCATGGTGGGTGTGGATGGCACAGATGGGTCAGGCGACGGCTCTGACTGGTTCTGCTACCACGCGTCCTCCCACGCGGTCCTGCCCATAGGATACTGTCAAAAGCACAACATACAACTCACGCCACCCCCTGGTAATCCTCTAATGTCTTTCCTTCACACTCCTTATATCTTGTTGTTCGGTTTTACACTTTTTCTCGGGCAAACACCGGTTGTTTGGCGACTCAATAATAGGAACTCAGCAAGTGGTTCTATACATAGTGTGTCATGTTCCTTACACCAGTGGCATATTAATCTCCTCTGCCAGGATATGACTGGAAAACCTTCATTTGGGCCAAATATCTGGAAGACAAGGGAGCCGTAGCCGCACCTGCACGGCTCTTTAACACGGTAATGTTTTATCGACCCCGTGTCGTTCAGGTACCTGGCCTGCCGTTAAGAGACGTATGCGGCTCTGTTGGTACTCAGCGAAGTTGGGGGCTAATTCTGCCTGCGTGTGTCCTTCAGGACGGCTCCGGTCACGGCTTTGCTCAGAACATGAAGTTGGAGGCGGTGGACCTGATGGACCCGCGGTTGGTATGCGTGGCCACCGTGAGGCGCTGTGTGGGCCGACTTCTCCTACTCCACTTTGATGGCTGGGAGCCAGACTTCGACCAGTGGGTGGACGTCCAGTCCCCAGATATCTACCCTGTGGGGTGGTGTGAGGTCACAGGATACCAACTCCAGCCGCCCATTGGACCAGGTAAGAAATGAGGGCGTACAGGGATGGATGGAGACAGATGAGATGTGTGTTATTTAAGTAGCATCGTGTTGTTGGTGTTCGCTTTGTTTTTTTTTTTAGATCCTGTTCCAAGTCGCAAGAAGCACAAACCTATGGGGAAAAAGAGTAAGTCCTCCAAAAAAGCCACTGAAAAGCGCATATACTAAGCCAGAAAACCCGTTTTTAGACTGAACCGTGTACCTAAATCCTTTCATCGCTGTCATACTCTCTCTTTGCCTGTTTCAGAAAAAAGGATGGTGAAGAAGAAATTGGCAAACCTTATCTCCAAGAATCGGCCACCACGCCGGCTAAGTCTACAGTCTGAACCTGAGGGAGGAACCCCAGAACGGACAGACCCCACAGCTCTCATACAGCACATTAAGACAGAGCCTGAGGAGGAGAGTAAGTAGATACACATCATTTTATGACTCAGTCTATTCATACAACAATAACTTAAGATATTTATTGTTATTTAACTATTTTAGTTTCTCACTCTCTCTTTCTCTACCTCTCTCCTCCCTCTTTCTAGTCATAGCAGTACAGGTGAAGGTGGAGGAGGTAGAGATGGAAACCCCAATCCAGCCCCTGTCAGAGGCCCAGGTTTCTCTACCCTCCCTGGAGGTGGTCAAGCAAGAGCCACAAGGATCGGACCAGCAAAAAGCGGATTCTCAGAAAGTGGAACTTCAGAAGCTAGAACCACAGAAAGAGCCACGGAAGGCAGACCCTCTGACAGTTAAACTCCAGAAGGTAGAACATCAGAAGATGGAACATCAGAAGAAGCAGCACACAGAGGGGAAGCCATTGGAAGATTGAGACTTACTGATGTTGAGAACATTGGAAGCCCGTCTAGAATGATTACCCACCCTAACAACAAACCTCAACCATTTGCCAAACTGACCATAGATCTGACCATAGATCATAGATCTTCAGGCGTCTTTTTTTGTTTACACTTGTTTACCACCATCGCAGCCTTAAGTCCCTACACTACTAAACACTACTGATCACCACAACCTGAAGTTCAGATGGGTAATGTAAGCCAGTATTCTTTTCATGGATTTCATCAACAGTTCTTTGAGCTGGGCTGTTTCCAATTCAGACCGAGACTTTCTGTGTAAGACCGTTAAACAGAAAGGACTATACTTTAATACCGCAGAAAATTAAAAACAATAAATAATTTCATGTTGTATGTTTGTCTTTAAAAAAATTAATCAAGATTACTTTTTTTGTATGTACTATATATTGTTCAATCATGGAATGAAATACTTCAGTTAGCTGATTCATCAGATTGTGGGATTTGTGACATTCACATCTTACATTTGAATGACCCTTCTGCTACTGACTAATCTATGAGCAATGAAACATATTTATGACTATGTGCAGAGACAAGAATATAGTAGTTACAGGTAGGAACCTTGCTTTCAGCTACAGTATGTGATGTAACCATGTAATTTTGCAGAAGTATGTAGCATTTATTTCAATATCCGTAAACAATTTCCAAAGTGGAAAACTGAAAGTATAATACATGTGCAATACACACAATGAAATGAACACCCACATTCAGTGCTCAAATGAAAGAAGTTGAACGTGTCATCAACTGCCCTTTTCAAACCAGTATAGTGAGTCTTAGTACAGATCAATTTGCCATGTACACATTGGGAAACTTGCTAGAACTTCCTATATGTTTTTCATTTCCTAATCAAGTTAGGTGACTACATTGCATAATGTTACATATATTTTAAATATTAGTGTAACTTGAAATTATATTCAACAGAGGAAGCCACTCAATATAAAAATAACAGTATAATCCTGGTGTTGAAGAAGAGCTTCAACGTTATTGAGTTTCTACATCTATTTCTACCTGTCCTCTTCAGAATGTCATCCCTGTACATCTTTCTGGGTGTTTTATGTGTTTAATTCTGTCCTGCGTTACGTTGTGCAGATCTACAGCAGTCAAAGCCTTTGGGGATACAGTTAAGGCACCTGGTCATAGATCCAGCAGTCACACCTGCTCACCTGTAGTTACACTATAATAGTTATAGCTCCCTCTAGTGGTTCAAACTTCAAACCATTTTGCTTCTCTTGGAGGTTTTCTTGGTGACAGACGGCTTTGGGGTCTGACTCTTTCTGGTTTTGGCTTTGGTCTTCACCACTTTAACCTGTCTTGGGGGGTGAAGGTGGGCAGGTTTTGGTTTGGTGGATTTGGGAGTTTTGGAGACCTTGGGGACCAGGGCGGAGGGCAGGCTCTCCCCTCCGGGGCAGGCCTTGAAGACGTGGACATCCTTGACCCTACGGCCTCGCAGCTCAGGTGGGTGGGCACAGGTGGCCCGGACCTTCAGGTTCACCTTCTCAATCCACCTGCGGAAAAGATGGTGACAGTGTGATGTAAAAAGGCAGTGTGATGTGTGTTGAGTAAAGTACTAGTAACTTTTTGCTTAAGTGTGTAGGCTATAGTCGTGGCCAAAAGTTTTGAGACTGACACAAATATTAATTTTTACAAAGTCTGCTGCCTCAGTTCTTATGATGGCAATTTGCATATACTCCAGAATGTTATGAAGAGTGATCAGATGACTTGCAATTAATTGCAAAATCCCTCTTTGCCATGAAAATGAACTTAATCCCAAAAAAACATTCCACTGCATTTCAGCCCTGCCACAAAAGGACCAGCTGACATCATGTCAGTGATCCTCTCGTTAACACAGGTGAGAGTGGTGACGAGGACAAGGCTGGAGATCACTCTGTCATGCTGATTGAGTTAGAATAACAGACTGAAAGCTTTAAAAGGAGGGTGGTGCTTGGAATCACTGTTCATCCTCTGTTAACCATGGTTACCTGCAAGGAAACACGTGCCGTCATCATTGCTTTGCACAAAAAAGGCTTAACAGGCAGGGATATTGCTGCGAGTAAGATTGCACCTAAATCAACCATTCATCGGATCATCAAGAACTTTAAGGAGAGAGGTTCAGTTGTTGTGAAGAAGGCTTCAGGGCTCCCAAGAAAGTCCAGCAAGCGTCAGGACCGTCTCCTAAAGTTGATTCAGCGGCGGGATCGGGGCACCACCAGTGCAGAGATTGCTCAGGAATGGCAGCGGGCAGGTGTGAGTGCATCTGCACGCACAGTGAGGTGAAGACTTGGAGGATGGCCTGGTGTCAAGAGGGGCAGCAAAGAAACCACTTCTCTCCAGGAAAAACATCAGGGACAGACTGATATTCTGCAAAAGGTTCAGGGATTGGACTGCTGAGGACTGGGGTCAAGTCATTTTCTCTGATGAATCACCTTTCCGATTGTTTGGGGCATCTGGAAAAAAGCTTGTCCGGAGAAGACAAGGTGAGCGCTACTATCAGTCCTGTGTCATGCCAACAGTAAAGCATCCTGAGACCATTCATGTGTGGGGTTGCTTCTCAGCCAAGGGAGTGGGCTCACTCACAATTTTGCCTGAGAACACAGCCATGAATAAAGAATGGTACCAAAACATCCTCTGAGAGTAACTACTCCCAACCATCCAAGAACAGTTTGATGATCAACAATGCCTTTTCCAGCATGATGGCGCACATTGCCATAAGGCAAAAATGATAACTAAGTGGCTCGGGGACCAGAACATCGAAATTTTGGGTCCATGGCCAGGAAACTCCCCAGACCTTAATCCCATTGAGAACTTGTGGTCAATCCTCAAGAGGCAGGTGGACAAACAAAAACCCACAAATTCTGACAAACTCCAAGCATTGATTATGTAAGAATGGGCTGCCATCAGTCAAGATGTGGCCCAGAAGTTAATTGACAGCATGCCAGGGTGGATTGCAAAGGTCTTGAAAAAGAAGGGTCAACACTGCAAATATTGACTCTGCATAAACTAAATGTAATTGTAATTAAAAGCCTTTGACACTTATGGAATGCTTGTAATTCTACTTCAGTATACCATAGTAACATCTGACAAAAATATCTAAAAACACTGAAGCAGCAGACTGTGAATATTAATATTTGTGTCAGTCTCAAAACTTTTGGCCACGACTGTACATTTGTTAGTATATGACAATGTTAATGTGTGTGTCTGCATGTGTGCATTTGGGCATCACGTGAGAGGAGGTATTTCAAAGCATGGGTCTGAGTGTTCTGTATGAGAGAGAAAGTGCATTTCATACATGCGTAGTGGCAGCAGGGGACAATCACACAGCAGAGGGTTCTCCGCCAGGTTGATGACCTCAAGGCTGGTCAGATGGTTGAAGTTAGGTACCTCCTCCAGCTGATTCCCCTCTAAGTATAGACTTCTCAGACCAGCACCAAGACCTGCCAAAGAGTCCCTAGACATCTACAGGAGTATCACAAAACAGAGGTGAATGAGGTAAAAAATGAGAGAAACGAGCATAGAAAATGCCAAGTGGGTAAAAAGACGAGAGGAAGGGGAAAAAATAAGAATAAACAAATGAACCGCCATGTAAATATATCCTCTCACCTTCTCCAATCCCATGCCATCCAGATATAGATCCTTCAGTGTCCTTGCTAATGACTGGAAGGCATGCGGCCCAATCCAGCGAATTGGATTCCCTGAGAGCCGTAACTCTCCCAGGTTGTCCGTCTTTGCTAACACATCACTGGGCACCTCCTTCAGCTTGTTCCCTCCTAGGTGAAGTGTGTCGAGGTCAGGGGCTGGGTCAAGTGCTCTGATAGCCATGACATCAATTGCATTGGATGTCAGGTAGAGCCCCCTAAGCTTCTCAGCCCCAGTCAGGATGCCTGGCTCCAGCTTGGTGATGGAGTTGTTCTCCATGTGAAGGGCCAACAAGCCAGGTAGCAGTTTGAAGGCCCCCTTGGGGAACACAGTGAATTTGTTGTTCTCTAGGTGAAGGTAGGTGAGTTGAGGCAGGCCCTTGAAGGCGTCAGGGTTGAGGGAGTCAAGGTCGTTCTCTGAGAGGTAAAGGTAGACCAACCCCTTCATGCCATTGAAGGCACCAGGCTCCACCTCCACAATCTTACAGCGCTGCAGGTGAAGTGAGATGACCTCAGCCACACCAGGGAAACTGTTGGCAGGGATGTAATGGAAGTGGTTGCCGCGCAGGTCAAGGAGACGCGTGTCAGGGGAAAAACCACGAGGTACTTTGGTGTGGCCACGGTTCTCACAGGAGGAGTGGTGTGTTTCACCCTGAGGGAAGCAGCAGAGGGATGGGTGACAGGGTGTGGAAGAGAAGGGGTGAGACAGAAGAGAGAGGGTTTGGTAAGTAAAAAAATTAAAATAAAAAAAATTAATAATTATCAACACACCAAAAACCGGCACCTTCCTCTCTCACCTCACAGGCACAGTTGGCAGGACACTTCACCCTGTCGGTGGGCTCGGGGGTGGGAGGTGGTCTAACCCTCGTCTGCTCCTCGAACTCAGCCTTCAGCATAGCCTCCTGGCTCTGGCAGCGCAGGTCCCGGGGGTGGATGGCATCCAGGTTCTCTCCAGAGAAGTGAGATGGTCCCCCACACTCCCCCATCAGCTTCACCTTCTTCCGGATGCTCCACTCCCTCAGAGGGAGCAAGTAGCAGTTGCAGTAGATGGGGTTTCCGGACAGGTTGAGACGGGCCAACTTGGCGGAGGCTGGGGTGAAGGGCTGGAGGACACGGAGCTGGTTGTGACTGAGGTCCAGGTGGGTGAGTGATGGGGACAGGGACACGGCTGTGTGGGACAGGTCCTGTAGGGACATATGGTCCATGAAGAGGTGGGTCAGTTTGTTCATGGAGACCGTTTCTTCGCCCAGGTACGTCATGGGGTTGAAGCTGAGGTCCAGACGGGTCACCTCTGCGAGTCTGGAGAGTAAACAGAGAGCAGACAGGGAGATAGAGAGGGGGTGGGACAGGATAACTTAACTTTAAGTTAAGGATTAACTTTAATGTTTCTAAGAGGAGAGAAAGGCTTATGATACTGCTGTACACCAACTAGACACTACACACACAACTTAATACATGAATATTCGTCATGTGCATTTTAGTTATTTTGCAGACGCTCTTTTTTAATTAAGGTTTGGTGCCTTGCTCAAAGGCACAAAAACAGACATTTTTGGTTTTCTTTAATGTGTTGGCTCTGTGATTAGAACCAGGGACCTTTTGATTACTGACCCAACACTCGAGAGAAATATGCTATCTGCTGCCCCACAGAACTCTTTTTGTGGCATACAAACACAGCTGAGTTTTACATATTGCTTTTTAAGTGTTTAATTGACTGGGGAAGGAAAGCTTTTGCATTTCAGATTAGACATAAGGGGAGGAGTGAAGCAGATAGACGTTTCACTCTTGGCCTAAGGAGGTCAAGTAGTCTAAGCTGCTGCTGCCTCTGGTGCACATATACTGCTGCAGCACAGGTTCAAATCCATCCACATATACTGCTGCAGCACAGGTTCAAATCCATCCACATATACTGCTGCAGCACAGGTTCAAATCCATCCACATATACTGCTGCAGCACAGGTTCAAATCCATCCATATATACTGCTGCAGCACAGGTTCAAATCCATCCATATATACTGCTGCAGCACATGTTCAAATCCATGCATATATACTGCTGCAGCACATGTTCAAATCCATGCATATACGCTGCAGCACAGGTTCAAATCCATCCCACAGCTCTTTCAGGTAAAAATCTTTCCTCCGTCTTTCCCCACTTTCTTTAACCTGCCTGAACGGTGTGTCTGAAAAAAAGGATGTGTATGACAGGAAAGATAGAATGTAATAATAACCAGCACACCTGGTCATGGTCTCAGTGGGGAAGAACTGCAGCTCATTGTGGTCAAGGCTAAGACGTGTCAGGGTGAAGAGGCCTGCAAAGGCCTCGATGGCCAAGTAGTTGAGGGAGTTGTGGCTGAGGCGCAGCCACTTGATGTTCTGCAGTCCCTGGAAGGCCATGTTGGGAATGTAAGTGAGTTGGTTGTGGGTGAGGGAGAGAAGGTTCAGGAAGCCCAGCTGAGAGAAGGCTCCTGGCTGGATCTCCTCCACGCGGTTATGGTCAATCAGCAGCTGCTTCAGTGAGGAGAGGCCGTCAAACGACTCCTGGAGATGTGACAGGAAGGGAGGACGACAGGAGGGAGGGAGATGGGAGAGTGGCAGTCCGGGAGGAAGAAAATGCAAGGGTATAGGGGTTAGAGTTGGGAGCTTTTCAATTGCAACTTTTTACAATAAAACAAAGTTCAAGCCCAGCACAGTCACATTGTGACACAATGTCTCTCACCTGATAGAGAATCTCAATATTGTTGTTAGCCAGGTTAAGAAATACAAGGCGTCCAAGGGCACGGAATGCCCCCTCCTTAACGTTGCGGAGGTTGCAGCGCTGCATGGAGAGGTGTGTCAGGTAAGGTGTGTGTTTAAATGCACCTGTCGGAAGCTCCTGGATGTTGTTGCCTCTCAGATCCAGCTTCACTGTGATCTGACAATGGAAGGAATTGATATGTATTCAGATTTGGTCAGTAGGCCAACATATTGTTTAGTAACTCAACCTGTTTTCAAACAGGTTGCCCCTTGAATTGTAATCTCTGGATAATCTTGAATGAGCCTCACATTTTTCAGATTTGATTCAGGATTACCTCGTCAATTGTTGGAAGCACCTCTGTCAGGTTTTTGTTAACACAGGTGACAGTAAGTGAGATTTGGTCACAGACGCACTCTTTTGGGCATTTGCCAAGATGCGCCCCTGGGATGGCCAAGAGCATTACCAGTAAAGGCCACAACGCCACGGAGCAGACCATGCTGTACATCTGGAAAATCAAAGCAGATTCAACTGTCTGTACAAATATTTTTTTACTACAAGATCAACAAACTATACAGCCATTCCGCTTTTAGGGGCCTAGTCCATTTCCTATACATGTTGCGAGTATCAACTATCTTAGCCCTCGATCGAATAAATCACATTTCTCAAACCGTCTATTTTTCGGATTAGAATCGTTTGGGTTATTTGCTTTCTCAAGTCGTTGCTGGAATGCGTCGGTTTTCACCGTTTTACATTCCACAGCTCCATTATCAACTTGGTGTGACGCGTCGCTCGATTTGAAAAGCGGTTTTACACATCGCTGAGTAAAACTATCCTGTGTGCTCAATGTGGCCCCAAAAACTAAAATTACGCTTTCGGCAGATGCATGCGTAACGATACCAATATACCCTACCTATTATATCAATAGTCCAGTTAGAACGTAGATGACACCTTAGTTAAATTAGACTAAATGATTATCCTACACTACAACTCCCCCACAAAACCATACTGCTTTGGTCATTTAAATTGTGCGTAAAAAGATTTCGACCTTTTTGAATTTTATCGACAGAACCAGCAATTAATTTGGAAAATGCACAAAACCTAATTTCCCCGCACCTGCGTCACTAGATAGAGACATTTTAAATAATTCCTGAAGATAGGCCTAACAGCACATATATCAAGTTAAATTGCATATATTCCAATTTGTCTCAGAAAATGGTCAAATTATTAATTAAAAGTGGTTTTCGTTTGGCTGATAAAAAAGCTAATTCGATAATCTACCATGTTATTGCATTGCATTGTGTTCTTAGGAAAGCCCAGCATTAGATCACATTAATGAAACAGTTGTCCCATTGTAGTCGAAAGTTTCAGTCTACATGATTCTGAACAATACACTGCGTAAAGGTTATATGAAAATATGGGTTTGGAAAATATAGGCCCTACCTGAACCAGGGAAAGTTTCCAGATATATCGAAACAAAACGATGTAATCCTTGTCGGACAATAACCTACTTATTTAGCGATTAACACATTTTCAAATACTCTTCACCTATAGCCTAACAATCACAGGCTATTCGGTGAGAAAGCAAGACAGAAATAAGAGACGGTGGAATTTCCTAGGGCAAAGCCTGTGTGTGTGTGTGTGTCAGTGTCCCCCCGGGGATCAGCAGGTCAGACCGCAGTTGAGCTGGCACGCTGGCTGCGCACAAAGACGCACAGTGTATTCACCGCTGGGCACCGGACTCACCGCTGCAGTGTCTCCGGTAAATAAACCTGAAGGAATGGGGAACAGATTTCCCTCGGACGGTTTCCTACGGTTACCTGGCAATTCCACGCTACAGTGTAGATGGATATGAAATAATTAAACTATAGTCTAACTAAGCAATTCTGTCCAATCTGAGTCTGAAAATCAGTTTTCTCCATGATGTGTATGTTGCCAGTATCTAAACCACGTATTTGCAATAAAAAGTTGCACATAGTTATCGCTTCCTTAGACCTATCTACATCCTCTACCCAACCATTTAAGCCACCGTTAGCTACTCACTGCAGCTCAATATCCGTGGTCTTGTCGACAGCTCCCGTCCTCTGTAATGCGCTGTATTCTCTCACGGTCCCTGGTCTCTCTCCCCTGGCAGTCCCCCATCCAAAATAAACTTCACTTATCCCTCCATTCACTCTCACCCCCGTCTTTCGATTCATTTCTAGTGCGTTTCAAAGTGCGCAGAGCTGCCCCTCCGGGGCTATTAAAACAATATGCATATCTACAGGCTAATATGGCATTTAGAAGGGGTCAAGCAGGTCACCAAAAACCAAATGTCAGTAATTGGTGAAAAATTAAATCCCTAAGAAGTATGGGTCTACTGTAGGCATACAGAGATCTGAAGTAAATCCCTGGAAGTTGACATAAGAGGAATTATCTCTAGGTTGAGAAAATCTATACACACACAAATAAAAGCACAGAGCAAAACTCCTGGAAATGTTGGAGATTTTATCACATCACAGTCAGAGAAACATCAATAAAGTCCTGTTAACTAAAACTATATTGTACATTTATTCCAATAATCATTGCTTAACAATCATAAAGGTTATGAGAATGACATGTACGTTCTATCATGTTCCACATGTTCCCTTGCATCACGTTAGTCTCCTGAGTACTACATTGTTATAACAGCATAAAGAACAAAGGCCATACATAAATGTCCACTCATGTCCATACGGTGCAATGCACAGGCACACTGTAGTCCATTCCTCCTTACAGTCTGATGCACAGTAATAGATCTGACCTGGTTGAACTCAGGGGAATAATATGGGCAGAATAATATTATGGTTCAGCTGTACAGATGTGGCACATTGGGTTCTTACATCTACTGTGCTATGCCTAGAAGTTCTTAAGGACAACCATCCCTATTTAATCATCAGCAATTTTCTCCAATTACTTTTCCCTTTGTGTCTTAAGACTTTTTCCCTTTTTTATAAAAAAATAATAGCATTAGCAAGAACAAGTACAAAAATAAAATGAAGATGAAATCCTGTCAGATAAGTAGTCGTCTTCAATGTCTTCATTAGGGAGCTTCACGCATCTAAAAAACAATGTTATGTACTGAGGGTAGATTGGTATTTGTCCCCATCTTCTGTCCAGTGTAAAGTATCTACGCAAGGTCCTCATGCAAGGAATTTCCCGTTATCAGTGCAATGGTCAATTCTGTGGTATGTGTTTGTATCTGTCCTGAGGGTGAGGGGCAGTGTGCATTGGATATGTGCCGTTTACTGGTTGATTTGCACTGCAGGAGGGCTCAGCACTCAGGGGAGATTCTCCTCTCTAGAGTGGACTTGAGACTATCTCTGGCACTGCTGCAGGACTTCAGGGCTTTACCATGCCTGTAGGATGCACACACACAGAACAACATTTACCTCAATGACAGTGGGAACATGTCATCACAACATTCTAAGACAATGTCCAGGCCAGGGTTCAAATACTAGTCATTTGAAATTTTACTTAGATTTTTTTATGAAATATACAGGGAGGGGACAAAATAATGCAAACAACAAATAATATATTAACATCAAGGACCTAATAAGTAGTTGGGCCACCCTTTCCCTTCAGAACAGCTCCAATCCTTCTTGGAATGTTGTCCTAAATTGTGTGTAGTGGGATATTGCACCATTCCTCAACAGCCTTGAGTTCTTTGAGGGATGAAGGAGGTGGAAATCTACTTTGCACTGTCCTCCAGAACTTCCCATAAGGGTTCACATTTAAATCAAGTAAGTAAGATTTGTTTTTTCTAAATGATGGAGGACACTTGATCTCTACCATCAAATTGTCAAATCTTAAAAGGGACACCTTAAGAGACCTGAAAGACCATGTTTTTCCTTTCCTTAGCATCTGACACAAGTAGATGTGCATGCACACAACACATTTTCTGGCTGTGCTTTATCCTCACAGCAGATTTGATAGGGCCTGTCTGGACATAGGAAAGCAAGAGAAGAGACCTAGGCTGCCCACATTACGATTTCAACTGATGGCAACAAAATCCCTGCTATGCACCAAGTCCACAATCTACAGACTGTCAGATCAACAGTCACACACCATAGCCTTACCTGGCAACAAAAGTGTCCAGCAGGGAGGCATGGTCCTGGGGGAAGTAGTCCTGCTGGACAATGTGTTCCAGAACTAACAGGTGACCAGGTAAGACCTGTACCTTCTTCACCTTGCCCTCTCCCTAGACAGCACAAATTAACATGTGATGTAAGTGAGAGCTTGGCTAATCAGAGTTGGTCACAATTTGTGTAGCTGTGTCAACTGAAATTATTCTTTTAGAAAAATGTCCTGAAAACAAAGTGTCCTAAACCCGGCTGGATCGGCCTCAACATGGCAGAGACTCCTTAAGGAGTGAATAAACAGTGACCTGTATAAAACTGTTTTACATGGTGTTCCAACCTTGAGGAGTCCCAGCATCACCAGGAGAGTGGATAGGAAGCTGTAGGTCTGAAGGGAGGAGCCAGAGAAGGCCTTCTTCAACAGGGCATCTGTATGACAAGCAAAGCCACTCATATTGGTGTCCCGCTCAAACACAAAAACTAAACAGGATGCTTGACAGTTAGAGAAAGGGTGTATGCTCAGACTCACCAACAGTCTCCAGGACAGCCTTGTTGATCTCAGAGTCGTCACTGTACAGAGAGGAGATTTTCAGGAAGGCATCTGCAGCCACTTCTGAGTTAGACACATCCACCTGGCCAAGAAAAAATAAACATTTATCAAATAAACGCATTGAACCCCAAACACAGTTTTAGTACAACTGGCCCTCATCCTAATATTTCAACCAAACCTTAAAACAAGGCTGTCATTCAACAATGACAGGATTTAAAAAAAGACATCAGCAGCCCAGAGTCAGACATATTTACCTGGTCTAGGGTTCCCCAAAGAGATCACAAAAATACAATAATTACCATCTTATCCTTCACATCACAGCACCGTCTCTTTAGACAGACTTCTATGTTAAAGGGATGAAGAGCAAAAGTGGCCTGTGAGCAAAGTACACATCACCTGTTGCTGGATGAACCCGGGCCTGTTCTCGCCTAGTTGGAGGAGCCCTTCAGCTGTGGGGAAACTAAGAAAAGAGACAACCTCTGGATGACAGGCTGGCTGGGGATTCACAGGACTGACTCCTTCTGTCACCCCATTCTCCTTTATCTCTTCACCACTCTCCACTTCTCCATCCTCCTCCTCATCCGTTTCTTCCTCCTCCTCCTCCTCCTCCTCCTCATCTTCATCAGGCTCCCCTTCATCATCACTAAAAAAAAGCACAGGGTCAACAACAACCTCAGTGGTAGGTCCAGATTCTCAGACAGAGGCAGACCCTGTCAAGTATTTGACAGACGCCACTCAGCTACCTCAGAGACGCCAGCAGGTCGGCCAGGTCCATGTTCTCCATGGTCTCCTTTAGAGCCTCACAACCCTCCTCCCCCAGGCAGTTGCCTGTAGCAACACAGGTGAAGCATTATGAACAACACACCAGGCCGCTGTCACTAACACACGGATCTGCTCTTCGTGGCCCTAGTCTACGTGGCCAACTGAAGTAGTGTGGCAGTAAATCACCGTTCAGATCGAGTTTCTCCATATGGGGTTTGTCCTGCACGGCCTGTGCCACCACCAGCGCGGCTGCCTCTGTGATCTCCCCAAAGGACAGATTTAGCTCCTGAACACAGGAAGGAACACGATCAGACACACAGGGTTCTCGCGCGCACGCACGCACGCACGCACGCACACACGCACACGCTGGGGGAAAAACTGCACTGACCTTGAGGATGGGCAGTCCTTCTCTGAGCACAGCTGAGATAGCGATGGCCCCTTCAGAGCGCACCAAGCAGTCCCCAAAGTTGATCACCTGTACACTCCTCAGGTGCATGAGAGCCTGGGGGAAAGAGACCGTGACAGATCACCATGAAAAACAAACGACTTAGGGATGGACAATATACTAAATTAATTACATTAAAGGAGCCATAAGTACGATTTTTTCCAAAAATGACCAGGCCATCAATGTTTTCCAACCATCTGTGGTTACTATTTTAAGATTATTTTTCAAAACAATATTTCTACAGAATTGTTTCTGAATGCCTGAGATGTTCCCCGTTTAAAATTTCTCACTGGTCTATCAGTTTGGACTGACTTCTCCTCATACTCCCTTTTCACACTTGCAGTACTACAGTATCGCCCCCCAGCCTAAACCACCCTGGACTAGCTAATACTATTCCTGTCTCATTTAGTGAGAGAAGGGGGGAGCAGACCAGTGGTGTTACTGTTTAAATGTAGTCTTGTAAATGTTATCTGGAGGATTCTACAAAGTTGCCCTTTAAACTACACTTTGTTTTTTAAGTTGTAAATGAATGTTTTTTTTGTGGGGTTTCATAAGCTTTTGTTATTGTTGCCTTTTGGTCGCAACCCACATTCACCGTAATTATACCCGCAGGGAAGAAGAGCAGGAGGGTGACAGGCGTGTTGAATGACACTAGCCACCTATCAGTGATTCAGAAACACTTGAAAACCATTCAGCTGCTCGGTTTGCTGTAAACAACTCTAATGGCATAATCTGCTGTCTGTGAAGAGACTAGAAGGGTAACAGCTGAGTTTCCCCAGACACACACACAAACATGGCTTTACTCTCAATCACTCATCTCAGGGCACAACTCTGCCCTTCTGTCTCAAGGACAAACATTTATGAATGGCATGTAGACACTGTTACTCTAGGTAACGATATGCCAACATTTTATGTTGACGTTTCAGACCGTATTTATTTCTTGGCTACCTCGCAGCCTTGACAACAGAACAGAGGTGAGAGTGTTCATTAGGTATGTGTTATGGCTGTTCAGGTCTGTCAATTTGCAGTGAGCTAAGCATGAGTGACGTATGATTAGAAGATAACATGACAAATGTTAATGGTTTGATTGTGCATATTTTGTGCAATTGGCTAGCCCGCGTGTCAGGAAAAGAAACTCCTCCCACTTTCTACAGCGAAATTTAGTAGTCTATGGATGGGGCGAGCTGAGACCGAACCGTCTCCAAACCACGCATTGTAACAGACGGCTCTGTGGCATATAGTTGAGTGATTACGGATTAGGTACTAAAAATCACATTAGGGTGCACCAACAGATGACCCCACTACAATTGTCTTATCAATTAACCCAATTCCTTTTGTGCCACGTACCGCTAGCAGAGTTTTAGCCACACGCTGTTAGCCGTCTAATTCTTGCTGTAATGAGGATGAAAAACGATTACATAAGGAATTGGCAACCCACTCTCATTCTGAGAAATAAACAGCTCATTCAAGTAGGCTACTTCATCTAAACATAGAGGTGAAACTGGCATTCTGTTTAAACCAGACAGAAGTGTGTATTAATTACATTTCACCTTGTTAGCAGAATGTTGGCTAGACTTTAAATACAAAGATAAACTGGCTACTCGTTGCACGTAGGCTTGACTGTTTAAGTTGGACATTTCTGGTGTTTGAATCACTACCATCTAACACATGGTGCGTGATTGTTAGGGAGATTTATTACACGTAAGATAAATTTTATTTATACATAATTTAATTTCACAATAAAACAAATATTCAGCTTAATAGTGTGGAGTGTTTAGTGCAGATGAGTGCAAGAAAAAAAATATTTAACTGTTGTTTTAAGAAAAATGTTTTGTTGATAGCGGTTGATAGCTTTGCTAAACCCTCCTTAACTTCACATAAGGTGAAGGAATATACTCAGCTAGGCAGTGGGCTGACGGGGTTGGCAGGAATACCTGAGCCATAGCAAGGGCCCCTCTCTTGGTGAAAGTGTTGTCGTTCAGGTTAAGGACTCTGAGGTGGGGATTGTGCTGCATGGCGGAGGCCAAAGCTGTCACCCCGGCATGGTTGATCCCATTCTGGGGCATGTGCACCTCTTCCAGACTTCCCATCAGCTGATGAAAAATAGAGGGAGATGGCGAACGAGAGCATACAAGAGACATTGGGAATAAGTAGAGAGCAGAGGGAAAGACATTTGTTCAAGTAGCATTCACCAAGATTGGTAGGTGAATAAGAGAAATGTCTGTATTACACAGAAATAAGTGTCATATGGGCATATATCCTTATCACTGTAAAGTTGCGATTTGTATCAGTTTGTACCTGAAATGCCTTGGCAAGGGCTGTGGCTCCTTCATTCTCCAAGCGGTTCCTGCCGGCGATGAATACTTTCAGTTTCAGTGGGACGCCGAGGGCAGCAGACTGTTTATGACACTCAGTCAGTGCTATCGCCAGGATCTAATTGGCACAACAACAAAAAAAACATTGTTATTTTGTGACACTTCTGAACAGTAGACCAGAAAATTGTAGGATTGAGTAGTCTTGTTGATTTACCTATGCTACCCAAGTAAGGTGGCTTTTTCACCAAACTGGTTCAGAATGCAGAATGTTTTCTGCCCTAATTCCATTAGTTTGAACTGGAATGAACACTACCGCATTCAGGAGTACACTGAACAACGCTTGTGGTTCTACTCAAAAAGGGTGATGTCATTCCGATTCCATAGGTACTGTGGCGTGGTCCACTGCAGACCGTTTAGTTAAGGTATATTAGTTGCTCTGACTCCTCTATGAACAAATAAAACCCCTGATAAAAATAGTGGCTTCAGAAAGGATTCAGAACCTTTACTTCCTTAACATTGTGTTGTTATAGACCGAATATATACACCAATCAGCCATTACATTATGACCACCTGCCTAATATTGTGTAGGTCCCCATTTTGCTGCCAAAACAGCATGGGCACCCTGACTGGTCTGCGGCTATGCAGCCCCATACGCAACAAACTGCGATGCACTGTGTGTTCTGACACCTTTCTATCAGTACCAGCATTAACTTTTTCAGCAATTTGAGCTACAGCAGCTCGTCTGTTGGATCGGACCACGCAGGCCAGCCTTCGATCCCCACGTGCATCAGCGAGCCTTGGCCGCCCATGACCCTGTCGCCGGTCCACTGCTTTTCCTTCCTTGGACCACTTTTGATAGGTACTGACCACTGCAGACCAGGAACACCCCACAAGGGCTGCAGTTTTGGAGATGCATTGACCCAGTCGTCTAGCCATCACAATTTGGCCCATGTCAAAGTCGCTCAGATACTTAAGCTTGCCTATTTTTCCTGCTTCTAACACATCAACTTTGAGGACAGAATGTTCACTTGCTGCCTAATATGTCCCACCCACTGACAGGTGCCATGATGACAAGATAATCAGTGTTATTCACTTCACCTGTCAGTCGTCATAATGTAATGGCTGATCGGTGTAATATATATATATTATATTGATCATATAATTTTTTTTTTTTTTTACATCTACACACAACACCCCATAACGAGTAAGCAAAAACAAGCTTTTAGAAAGGTGTGGCCATTTACTGAAAATAAACTGAAATATCCAAATTGAGCCGAGGCATCCTGTGTCCTTTGAACATCCTTGAGATGTCTCAACTTGACTGGAGTCCTTCTGTGGCAGACTCAATTTATTGGACATGATTTAGAAAGGCACACACCTGTCAATACAAGGTACCGCACAATAGGCGATTTGTTTCCTTGCAGAAACTCCCAGTGAGCACGGGACAGACAAATCATCACGGAGACAACACTCTGCAGGACCCCCAGTCACTGGCGCAATACCGGGATTAGAACCATCACTGCAATTAGGCAACTGAACTGCCAGCTAATTACTTTACTGCTCCGCAAATTCAGAAGTCCTCAACTCTGATTCTAACATTACCTCAGAACTGTCTAGAAACACTCTGAAGTACAGACAGTAGTCCTCAAAAAAGACCAGTGATAAGCTGTCTTCACACACTTCTTTTCAAACGCTCACCTTGCCCCCTCCGATGCCCATGCCACAGTTGTTGAGTCTCAGCTCCCGTAGAGAGTGACACGCAGAGCTCTTCAGGAGAGTCTCAATACTCTTCACCCCATCTGGCCCAAAGGCGTTGTCACTCAGGTCAAGCTCTGTCAGTCTGGCCCCTGCGGTCATCAACGCACTGCCCAAGGATCTCTGAGGATGAAGAGATAGACACAAAGAGCTACAGACTTGTGGAAGATTATTACTGTAAATCAAAAAAATAGCTTAAATAGCTTGAGAGGAGGCTTGTCAGCAATGACTCACCAGGGCATTGGGAATTTCAGAACGCAAGCGACCAGTGAATATATCACTCCAATGGCAACTCTGAAAAGTGAACAGTTAAAACTGGATGTAAAGAAATACGTTCCACAGTAAAATGTGCACGCCCTCCACAGGAGCATGGTGTGAATGTGTGACTTATCAGTAGTCAGCACAAGCCAGTTGTTTTCCTCAGCATGGCAGACTGATAAAGACTGTCTGTCCAGTACCTGAAGCTGGTCTTTGCTCTCCAAAGCTTTGGCAATGGCCCGTGCTGCCTCCACTCCCAGCGTATTTCCTTCCAACCGCAGAGCCCGGAGTCCCTGGTACTCTTCTATCTCACCAACCAGCTCCTTCACTGCAGAAAAAAAAAAAAAATGCACCCACACACACACACACACACACACACACACAACTGATTATTATCAAAGCTGTTGTTGGCACTGACAGTGCAACCGCTTGTGCCATCACACCTTAACCAGCAGACGTAACCATGCACTTCCTGTAAGCACATCTGCAAACAGGTGTAGTCAATGTCACAGTAGCCCAACCATTCACATTATCCCAAATGATACATTGAGTTTGAAATCCTTCTAATGTTTGAATTGTTGTGCCTTCGTTGTCATCTCACACAGCATTTATTGACTGGAGCCATTTCATTATTGGCTGATGGCCATTTTACCTCGTATTCAGAAAATTGTAGTCGGCCAGCAACCCATTCATTTCTTTTAGAGGCCATATTAATCGTCAATGTATCCTTTGTTATTTCCCTTTGTTTGAGCAACAATAATTTTGGTTGGATGTTGGGGAACAGAAGGTATTCTAAAATTATAGAACAATGTCCTGTACACTGTTCTCTGGATTTGACTATTTTGAAAGCAACGAAAGCGTGTGTTTGCAGTCAGTGATCTCACCAGACTCCGCGGTGTCCAGCTTCAGTCCTCGGCCCTTGTAGCTCAACTCTCCATTTCCTACATGGGTCTTGGACAACGCCTCGGCCAGCAGGGCAATGTCATCGGAAGCCATAGTTGTCTATGATAGTCTAGTATGAAAACAAGAGAATAGTGAAATCACATAGCACATTCTGCACTCCCGAACTTAGGTTAGTTAGCGAACGTTACCTGGCTAGGCTAACAACTAGCATAGATGTAATAGAACAGAAGTGCCGGTTCTAAATTACTCGTCCGTTTAAATGTATAAGTTTCTTCAAAATATTGTGTATACACAAAAAACATTTAGTAGTAAACAAATGTGTTATACAGTACCCTGGCGTGCGTTATCGTCGACTCCCTCCCGCGCGCCTGTAGATGGCTGGTTACCGGTTGTTACAACTTTACGACATTACGACATTACGTGACGTCGGTGTTTTCTTCTTCTACAATTCTGCGGCACAGGCGTATGGGCTACATTACTCGTTACCGCCTCATTGTAGTGTGAAGTTGCAAGAAAAAAGATTTAGTATAGTCTCTTCCTGACTTGAACAAAAAAAGCTTTATGGAGATTTCTCTAGCTTGAATACGTGTAAAAAACGGTAAAAAAAAATTGGTTGCATGAGTAATATCTATGTAAGACATTCATGTGAACTTATTTGATTTGGTCCAAGTTATCTACCAAGATCTGACCATGTCCTATATAATCAGGAAAAGATCATTTCCAACAAAGAAGTTATTTGGGAAAGCAACTGATTTAAAGAAAGCATTTATCTGATACGGCAATTTTTTCCCATTTTTTTCCTGAGGTCTTTCCCACGAATTGATCATCTTGGGATTTCTTTAGCTAAAGGATCATATAATAGTTCAGCCTTCAGAAGAAAAAAAACAACTTCTTAGGAATATCCCTGACATCCCTGTCATATTCTTTACTTAAAAAATGTGTGCCAGTCTTTTGCAGAAAGTCTTATCAGAAAATCTATATAGATCAAAATTATAGTTTCGCAAATCTGAAACAAAAATAATGCCTTTGTTAAACTAATCTGTAGATGTTCAATAGATAGTAATACTAACCAAAAACCTCCAACAAACCATCTGTATATAAGCAACTGCTTGCTAAGGTCCTAACCTGATCAAACAGATGCTTTTCAACAGATAAGGATAAAGGTTAAGGTTAGGGTATGTAGATAATTAAAATGTTACTGATAGTCAGTAGATAATCTGTAGAACATCTACAGAAACACTTGGGATTTGGGATAAAGTGTTACCTATAATTATTATGAAGAGAAGCAAGCAATTTAATCTGAATTTAGAAAGATTATTGACTGTCAATAGTATAGAAAAAGAGAATCTTTATTGGGTTTACGAAATAATATAATATGGCCTTGTTTCTTAGAAGAGGTTACTTTTTCATTTGATGCACATTTCTTGAACAACTCCAATATCAAAGTTTTATATAATCTCAGAAAGTTCTATACTATTAGAAGACACTGGACATTTGTTAAATTGTGATTTTTTTAAACAAACCTTCCAGTTCCTCTAGAAATGTAGAAAAATATGTTCCTGCTTTCTTCACTAATTTTTGCAATTAAAGTTATTCAACAACTTGGATCCTGGTTGGATTTTACTTTATCAACGAATCTACCCGATGTGTACACATTGAAAACAGACACTCAACCCTCAACCAGATATGTTACAGGGGAGAAAACATCTCTGCCTCAATCCACAGCTCTTTATGACCAAGCGTCTCATAAACTTGCCGAAGTACTGTGGCTAACATATCGTAGCTACTGTAGTAGGAGCCAGCAGCTAGCTAGCTAGCTAGCTAGTTTTCACGGTGTTGCGTGAAAACTCTCACATGTCCGTCCAGTCAAGTCAAAGTGAACAAATACATATGTTTCTGAAGGATTCATATTTAGTGTAATCTTTCGATAATCCAAATTTAATGCTAGTTTATTTATTGCCCTAAAGCAGTCTTTGGAGAAGAAGGTGTTGATTTCGGTGAGTAATATATTAGCTATCTTGGTTCTAGCGTTTGCTAGTTTGTTTAACGTTATGTAGTTAGCTAGCTAACGTAACCTAACGGTGCATCGAATACGTAGTGATATGTACAAAATAACAGTTTCGAAAGTGTATCTATTGTCAGTCAGTTGTCACTGTCATTTCGAATTTCAAACCTTTTTGGTTTCAAATGTTTATACAGCTCGCTAGTTAAAAATTTAAAGCCGGGTTTTCAGACTAGTAATATTACTACTGTCCCTGCTTTGGTTCCCGATACGTAATAAAAACATGTTCTGGGTTTTCAGCTGTTATATTGTGTTTTACTTGTTTGTAATTATTATATTCTCAGTGGCTAGCTCATATCTACCTAGCTAGTTACATTAGGTAGCTAGCTACTGTACTGTAGTGGCGGAGTACCTCAGCCAGTACCAGCACGTAAACAAACCAGTTGACAGTGAAAGCAAGCTAGCTAATGATAGCTGAATAAGCTAACTGCATCCTAAGTAAATGTACCTAGTTATCTTGTAACTTTCAACCGAAATCTTGGGAATTTTGTTTTACTGGATAAGACTGGCATTTAGTTTTTTTTAATTTCCAAGACATGCATTATGCGCAGTTCATCAATTTAGGGACATAACCTTTAGTTCGCAGACGAACGTTATTTCGTTTCGCATTATACCGTTCTTATTCTGCGAAATGTGCAGTTGCTTTCAGCCGAGCTATTTTTACTCGAGCCCGAGGTTGGACCTACAGGTTATAATTATTAGAAGGCCTCAATCAAAATGGTAGAAAGTTTTCGGCGTCTGGACGCACTCTACACTGGTTGGCAAATGATTTTATATCTATGAACAGAATCGTTTGTTTGTCAGTAATAATGCATATGTTTGTGATTGTTATTTTTATCTTTGGATTTCATTAAAGCCGTCTCCCTTCTTTAGCCATGGATACAGAACGACAGAAACGAAGGGATGAAATCCAAAAAGCCATGGGCTTCATTCAGTAAGTCATCTTTAGAGTTCACCTATCCTTGTTGAAGTAAACAGAAAGTACATGTGGTGGCACTGATTCATGAATTTCATATATTGTTGTATTCTCTACAGGTCCTCTTTGCCTTTCCCTGAGCCTGAGGGTTATGAGGTACTTCCATGTTTATTCTCTTTCTATATTCGAATGTATCAAGCCACCTGTCTGTTATCAATCAACAGATCTGTACTACATCTCAGTTAATTATCTTTTATCATCCTTACAATCACCCTCCCACTGCCTCTTATTCTTCTCAGGCCTTTTTGACCCAGTTGGTGTGTAACTTGCTGGATGAGGGAAACACAGTATTTCGAGATGGGGAATGGAGGCAGGCAGCGCAACATTACAGTGAAGGGGTCAATGTGGCCCGCTATGCTCAGGCGGAGGCACTGGTCATCCCCCCTGAGCTTCTGGAGAGTCTCTATGTCAACAGGGCAGCGGCACACTTTCAGTTTGTAAGAGACACACACACACACACACACACACACAATTAACAGTTGCCATTGTTAAAATGGTTAGTATATTACATATACTTTTCCCCAGACAACTTCCCAGTCAGTTCTTACATCCTGTCCCAATGTCTCTTCCCTTCCACCCCTTTGGTTTTGCTCCACTTTTTTCCTGTCTTTTCTCTATTTGTTTTTCTGTCGCGGTCTAACTCCCCCAGGGGGAGTTTGAGCGGGGCATCCAGGACTGTGACAGCGCGCTGTGCGTGTCTGAGGGCAGTCGCAGGGCACTCTACAGGAAATCTCTCTGTCTGAGGGAGCTGGGCCGACTCAGGGAGGCCTATGAGTGTGGCACACGATGTCTGCTTACTGCCCCACACGTAAGCACCTGAACCAAGCACCTAAATCGTAGCTAAAATGTTATATCCAAAATAAATCAACAAACAAATTCTTCCCCATACTTCTAAATACTTGCATTTATTAAGATTTTTTTTAAATGTATTTCTTCTTATTGTTCATGTACTGTACTTAATGCATGGTACAGGACAGGCAGGTGGGTGAACTGGCTCAGGACCTGGCTAATAAACTGGGCTTGAAGGTCCGTAAGGCCTACATCAGCCCTCAAGTAAGTTCAGTTTCCTCTGCATCGGTCAAAAGCAGGTGTGTACTCAAAATGCCATGGCAGATACCTGCAATCCATGCAAGTGATGCTGTTCTCATCACAGGTGGAGTGCTCAACGTCGGGGGGGGAGAGTAATGGAGAGAACAATGCACCCACAGGAGATGTGAGTGTTGGGTCTTCATGTATTTATTTTCCCTTCTCATTTCCGTGTTGTTATTATAGGCCAGTTGACTGTATGGTTAAAGTTTTCGTGTAGGTAACCATCTGACCAGTAACTAAATGGTTGTTAGAACCATGAGCCAGAAGGTGAATGATCTGTCATTATATCCGTGGATGCAAATGACAATGTGTTCTGAGTCAATTTACCTGGTAAAAACAAATATTCACCCAAATTACAAAATGACCTGTGGGTTTCCTTGTGCTATAAGCTATCTAAGGAAAAGTACTGGAATATTAGTGGGGAATGCAGATATTGCTACAAATACTGTTTTTCACAAATGCAACAAAGTTATGAATCCAATGTTATAATTCTATGCTAAATTAATGTAAGTGCTTTTGTTGAGTTTTGTAACCAAATTCACAAACTTTAGGATGATTTGGAAATGACGTGCTAAAATGCTAATTACAGTACTGGGAGTTTTGGCTTCAATTTCTAAAAGTACATTGAAACCTTGTTCATAGACTGTGTAAAGGGTGCTTACAGGACACCAGTATTTAATCTATGCGAATTATCCCCTCAATGTTTTCATTAATTATGCTTTGTCCGTTTTATTGTAGACGTCATCCAATGGGCTAGAATCTTTGACTGACATTGAATCTGGTATGTCAGCCAAAATAAAAACATAACATTATGCTTAACTTTGAATTGTCATTGTTTCTATATTGGAAATCCCCTTCTCCACCTTGTCTTCACCACCTTTTCCTTTATCCCTGTCCTCCCTCTCAGATCTGTCTAGTGCCCAGTGTATCCCTGCTCCTCTGGCCACGCCCATCCCTGTCAGCGATGACCCCTCAAGCCCAGTGGCCACGCCCTGTGCTGACTTATCTGAGAGTCCCAGTACTGGCCTGCCCCCCATGCCCTACTCCGTCCCTGTGTCGGAACACATGGAGGAGTGCAGTGTTATCTCTAATGATCTGGACAGCCTGTTGGGGGACTGCATCTCCAAGAAAGTCAGCGAGGTGAGAGGTTTGCAACTAGGGTCACCCCCAGGCAGGAGGCAGGCCGGGCGGTACGCTTTTGATCAGTAGATATGGATGAGAGAGGAGATGGAGCCATTAATCAATAGCATGTAGGAACACTCAGGAAAGTGTTTCTGTGACCAGGCTGTTCACACTGTAGTGATTTAACTGGACTGAGATTTGGAACAAGGTGGCAAATGATTCTCTCCCTCTATTTCCTGTTTCCGTCACAGAGCCCAGTTCAAGGCGCTATCCCTACCAACCTCCCCAACACAGCTGTGGGCCTGCGCCCCCCTTACCCTCCCAGCCTACCTGCCCCTTCACCCCAGCTACCCGCCACTTACTTCAGCTCCTCTGTTAGCCAGACGCTCCCCTCGGAGCCCTACCCGTCGCTTAGCCAGAGGGACCAGACCTCCACGCGGGCGCTGGACGCCCTGGGGGCCTTCTCCCCGGGGACAGGGGCTGGGGACTCCGAGGGAAAGGGAGGGGCTGGATTCGGAGGGCTGGACTCCCTCTCAGAGTACACCCTGCCAGGTGAGTGGTCAATTGCCAATATCCAGTCTTTTGCAACCTGTGTCAGCTGTAACGTCAGTGTTCCCGGCCCGGCGACCCCGTAAGGCCGCATGGTGTCTGATAACCCTGTGTCCTTGTGGTCCAGGGGGAAGGATCTCTCACAGCTTCATCCCTGGGATCCGTAACAGCAGCTCCACTCACACAGTAAGAAAGCGGCACAACCCCCGAGCACTGACATGGATGCTCTCAACTAGTTTCTCCTCTCTTCTGGGTTCATCACAACAAGGATGTCTCTGGTGGCTCCTGCTGTACTTGTTTCTTGATCACAGATGATATGTATCACAATGGTTGCTAATTATGATTGTGTGATACTGCTCGTTTTTGGTAGCTTGCATGTGTGTTCTCATATTTGATGACGAAAATATGGTTGTTGTAAATGTGGTGACTGGTTTGTCTTTATCTTCCCTGTTCAGAACATTCCAGCTGGTACCAACCTCTCCCTGCTCTCACGGAATCCACTGGCTGCCACCCACGAGTTCAGACAGGCCTGTCATGCCTGTTACAGCAGAATAGGTACAGGGCCATCATGACTTCTCCCTTTCCGTTGCAAAGGACTTTGGTTTATTTTACACTTAGCGGTATTTGGGGTAATGTTGTCTGTTACGTCAGTATGTCTGTGTGTGTGAATTAAATGTCTCCTGTCCACAGGTCCACGGGTGATGGACTACCAGTACCAGCCGGACGCGGCCCACCGCTGTAAGAGGGATGTGTTGCTGTGTCGCTTCAAAAACACGGAAGACCCGACCTGGAAGAGGGTTAGACCTCGCCCTGCTAGAAACAACTTCCTGGGGGCCTTTGTGCTCTGCAAGGGTGTGTGTGTGTCTGTCTGTCTGTGTGTGGTCAGACCTCATCCCACTAGAAAGAATGCAGAGATAGAAGTACCAACCAAGAATTTCCCGCTCAATGGATGATTTTTTTTTTTACTGCTTGCAATGATGATGATTATCTCCTCCCTACCTAATTTCACTTTTTTTCTGCAGAGGTCCAGGAACGCCAGGAGTGCCAGTATGGGGAGAACTGCACATTTGCCTACTGCCAGGAGGAGATAGACGTGTGGACCCAGGAGAGGAAAGGAGCACTGAGTAGGGAGCTACTGTTTGACCCGCTGGGCAGCACTGAGAGACGGGCCCTGAGTGTCACCCGCCTGCTGCAGCTGCACATGGGCATGTTCATGTTCCTCTGTGAGGTAGGCAGGGACACATTCATCTGAGCTCAAGACACACATTCAAATGAAGAACTCCGCTACAGCCTGTGTGTATATTCACATGCGCGCGCGCGCACACTCACGCGCTCTCTCTGTCTCTGTGCAGGAATGTTTTGACAGTAAGCCTCGCATCATCAGCAAGCGCAGCAAAGAGAACTTGGCTGTGTGCTCGAACCTCACTGCCCGACATCCCTTTGATGATAACAAGTGAGTCTTCTCATAGACCTAGAACTTTCTTTGCTTTTCAGTCAACCACTTTTTTTACAGTGACTGTATCAGATCCAAATAAGCACTTAGCATAATTAATCTTAAATCCAATTTCCCACCAATTTCCCACACCATTATGTTACCCTCTACACCCTTTGTGTCTTTTTCGCTCTTTCCATCTCTCTTGCTCTCTTGCTCTCTCTCACCCTCAGGTGCCTGGTACATGTGGTACGTTCTGCCAACGTGCGCTACAGTAAGGTGCGCCCGCTGCACCCCCTCTGCCAGTTTGATGTGTGTCGCCACGAGGTGCGCTACGGTTGCCAGCGCGAGGACAGCTGCTCCTTCGCCCACTCTGTCATAGAACTCAAGTGCTGGGTACTGCAGCAGGACACAGGTACAGGAAGTACACATGTCAACACACACATATGTAAACATACACACATGTCAACACACACACATGTAAACACACACAAAGTTACGGATTGCAGCAAAAGAACCAACTTTCTGTATCATCTTTGTCCTCATCAAGGTATTACCCATGAGGAGATGGTACAAGAGTCCAAGAGGCACTGGTACAGGCTGGAACAAAATGCCCAGAGACAGAAGGTGAGATGGGCACCATGCCCTAAACCCCAGCTTAATATCATAAAAGCCCTAAACCCCAACTTAATATCATAAAGGCCCTAGACACCTAACTCAATATATCATAAAGGCCTATTTACGTTATTCATTGCTCTCTTTCTCTTTTTCAGCCTATACATGTCCCACACCAAAGCTGTGGGGGCGGAGTTGGAGGGGTGGGGGGTATAGGAGTAGGAGGGGGTGGTGGAGGGGGAGACAATCTTGGGGGAGGTGGTGTTGGCTCTGGAGGACCAATGGGGGGAGGAGGAGGAAGAGGCAGGGGGCTGAACTTAAAGATGAAGTTTGTGTGTGGCCAGTGCTGGAGGGACGGTCAGGTCAACGAACCAGACAAGGCCCTGAAGTACTGCACCGCTAAAGCACGACACAGGTGAGAGTCTTGTGGCTGGGGACCACAGGAAACGGACATTTACACTAAGTTATTTTGTTATAAGTCTGCAGGGGCGACCCTGTAATTCATGACCAGACCTGAACTGGTAATTATAGGATCAGAAAAATGAAAAGGTGTATCTCAGGTTTTTGCCAACTAAGTCTGTTAAGCCTGATACTTGATACCATTTTCATATGGTAGAGTTACTGGAAGTCCATGGGAACAGTTTTCTCATGCATTGGCTCAAACTTAATTCAGACATAAACATGTACTACTTTCAGATGTGATTTGAGGTATTTCCTTGTAAGAACTTTTTGCTGTTTTAATCCCCTCTTTTCAAGCAGACATTTTATCTCCTTCATCCTCTTTCGGCATTCACCTGAGAATTCAGCTTGACCTTATAGACCTCAAAATCGTCAAGCTAAATTCCTCGACAGGTTTCATGACTTTACATTCACAACAGGTCTGACAACAGGAAGTCTGCAGACTCAACAGACCTGTAAATAATAGCCTTGTCAAGTGCATTTTACTCTTACAGTGAACAAAAATTCTACTGGAACTCTACTAGAACTCGTCACATTATCTAGCAGCTCATTAACTGGACAACTGGAGTAGCAAGCAAGTTTATTTATATAGCAAAATTCATACATAGAATCAATTCAATGTACAATTTACAAAAAAATATATATAAAAATACAATAGCACAAAAACAAATACTCAGATGAAAACATCAAAACAACATCATAATAAGAACATAGAATAACATAAAATAAGAAAATAGAAATAGAATAAAAACGGGATAAAAAGATAGGAAGCTATGAAAGCTGTAAGGCTGAACAGTGCAGTTAAGTTTAAGTGCTCAGTCATAGGCGCGTGAAAAGAGAAGTGTTTTTAACCTGGATTTAAAAATTGATAGATTTGGGGCATGTCTAAAATCTTCTGGTGGTTTATTCCAGTTGTGTGCAGCATAACTGCTAAACACAGCTTGAGTACATAGTCATGTTTGTTTCCTTCTCTTGCTCCCATCGCAACACCGGGTCATTTTCTAATCTTTCTCTTTTCCTCTCCCTGTCTCTCCAGCTGGACGAAGGAGCGTCGGGTGTTGCTGGTGAAGTCCTTTGAGAAGAAGAAGTGGGTGGTTGTGCGGCCGCTTCCGTTCTCCCGTACATACCCACAGCAGTACGATGTGAGTTTCTTCTTTATCCATCATCACCATATTAATGTCCTCCTTGTTACATGTGTCTGGGTAGTGCACAAGACTGCCCTGAGGGCAAAATGAGAAATAGTGGGGCTGATTACTGTTAGATTTGGAAAGGGCGCCACTCCCTCACTGCTTTGGCATGTTCAGTTGCCGGGCAATTGCCTGGTTCGGTCCGGGTCTGCTTACTAGAACTGCGTTGCGACCTCGTGTCACCCCTCCGTTCTTTCCTAGGTGTTCCCCATCACTCTGTCCCCTCTGGGTCTGTTTGAACCTCTCTAATCAGCCAGACGTTGACAGCACACCTCTCACACGCTGAGTAGAGCCGAAGGCCTACATTGTCATGCGTGGGCAGCAGTTTTTCCAGTAGGGTTTTGACCTTAGATTATCAGAAGGACACCTGTAGGAGTTAGGGTGCAGTATTAGTTGGGTAATAAGTCTGTGGTAAAGCCTGTCTGTGTCTCCCCAGATGTGTGTCCACGTGATGAAGCAGAAGAAGTGCCACTACATTGGTAACTGTTCTTTCGCCCACAGTCTAGAAGAGAGGGACGTCTGGACATACATGAAGAACAACAACTGTACGTCTTTCACATCGCATTGCTCTGTCTTCAGCGTGCGTGTGTGTGATGGATGTGGCTAAACAATTTGGCAGTGTATTTGTTTGAGATGATAACCCTGTTCCGCTCCTGTCCACAGTGAGGGACATGCAGCAGATGTATGACATGTGGCTTACACTGACCAATCAGAATAGACGCACTGATGGAAGCCTTATGACCCCGCCTCCAGAGGAGAAACAGGTTTCCATGACCACAGATTACACTGAATCACTGGTAAGTGGATTTCTAATCATTAAAGACAGGTAGTATTTCTTTTTTTCCATACAAGCCTTTCATGATGTTTGCTGTTTTGCTGGCTTACCTGTAAAGCTAAGTAGGATTAGCTCTGGTCAATCTCTGGTTGGGGAGACCAGAAGGTGCTGGAAGTAGTCTTGTAGGGTCAGTAGTGGGCAATCTTCCTTCTGGTTTGAAGAATAAATCCCAGTGCCCATGTGGAATGAAGAAGTGCTGTCTTGCAGATGTTAAATAGGGGTCCTGATTCTTTATTGTTAACAAAAATCCTATGGCTCATGTCTTAAGAGTAAGATTGGTATCCGTAGTCTCAGCCAAATTTCCCATCTATTTCTCTTTATGGCTGGCTTATCATACCCAGCTTCCGATTGGTTTGTTTATGCCCTCTCCTTCTGTCTGCATAATAAAAGATGAAGGTGCTATTGGTACTAAGTGTATGCAATCAATAATGTCGCTGTAGATAAGAGCGTTGAGGAAATGAATAAAATGTAAATGTTTGATGTCGAGATGCTGTTTCTGATTTGTACCTGTATTTCTCTCGTTTGTTAGTCTGGGCGGCGGTTGTCAGGAGGAGATTTGTGAGTGTTGCCCAGGGGAGGAGTTGGCCCCTGAGCCCTAGATGGGAGACCCTGTTCCCGCTACGCCAAAGCCCTGCCACAGTACCTGCCACCTGTGACATCCATCTGAATGCGTACACACACACACACACTATCAACACACACACTATCAACACACCCTCACCCCTACCTGACAACAATACCTGACTGATGCTACAGGCACAACTTGTGTGACGCGCGCAGTCCAGAAAGTCATGTAGAAGAACATGCACGCAGGATAACATGAGTTTGTTTACGGTTTGGCTTTCACTAATCACAGTCTGACCCTCAGTGCATTTCTGAAATGCTGCAAATGTAGTGTCCATGTGTCCGTCCCCTAGATTACCACTGAAGGCAAATTGCCAGCAAAACGAACAAAAAGCCATTTTTTTGCCCTCTTAAAAATGAGTGGATTTGTGGCCGAGTTCTCTGGACTCTTCTGTTTTATAGCTAAATTACCACAGAATTTTTTCTGGAATGTTCAGTTAAATTGGCCAGTGTTTTTTTTATTTTAGCTGTTCAGAAATATCAGGCAGAGAACACGTGCGTAGGACATACTATGGTTGTTTAGCTCTGGAAGGTAGGTGTCCGGGGGTACAGTTAAAGTACAGTTTGATTTGGTTGTACAGCTTTACAAAAAAGGCCCCTATCTATTTAGCTAGAGAATAACATTTACAACCAAATCCTACCCCTTTCTTTTGTGGGAACATAAACGAGAGAGCGAGCGAGAGAGAGAATGGGACAGAAATGAATATGCCATTTCTTTTGTCCATGGGAGTTAGTACTTTATTTGTCTGCCATATTGGTACAGGACTATGAATGTAAAGCCTGTCAAGGCTATTATGAGGAAGCCATAAGAAAAATTATGGTTGTGGAATGTATTTATAATACCCAATAGAAATGTTATTCAACATTTAAAATGCCCCCCCACAGCCCAATTGACCATTCTGAACATTTACACACACACATTGACAGATACTGCATTCACTGAGTAATTTCAGAATGGAATAGTATTTTATAATATGGCATTGGAGGGCTTTGGGTGTAAATGTCACTGCAGCAGCTGTCGTTCAGCTGCAGTTCTCACAGGCTCTTGACCTGAACCCCATAAGAAAAACATACTACACAGAATCCTTGGCTAAGCCCTGGGGTTTTGCCTGACCCCATGAACACATCTGGGTCCTCCTAATTAAAGTCACTCTAACGACAGCTTGGGGTTTGTCCTTTTCAGATGATGTGGCTTTATCTGGCATGTTGACAACCAGTTTAACTGTCAGATGCCCAGTTAGCCATTCAGTGTGAAGCTATGCCAATAGATCAACAAGAAAACTGATTGTCTGGGAGTGGGTGTCAGAATTAATCAAAAGAATTATATCAAATCACAAACTTGGTGGGCACTGGACATGTTTAGTGAAACAAACAAGTTTGCCCCGATTTCATACTTTTTGTTTTTGCATATTTTTGTAAATAAATGTTGTAAAATCTACAGCTTTAATATTATACACAGGGGTCCTGAGTGGACAAATATGTGTTTATACTTAATTCTTTAATTGAATGAATCAGGTTAAGCAGCACCTATAGCCCCAGCATGAGAAAGTGGTTGCCCCTTTCCCTCCAAAACTGGTTGTGACACCGTTAACTGCATGACTTCAATCAACGCTTACTTGTAACTTGATCAGTTTATCATTTCTGTGGGACAATTGTCTTTAATCTTACATGTTTTTGTATTTTCTGAGCATGAACAATGTCAGTTTCCGACCCTACTGTAACATGTCAGTTAGGTCTACGTCTGGACATTGGCTAGACCAGGTCAATGTGCCTGTGTATGTTTGGATCATTGTCTGGCTGAATGATCCTGTTTCAGATACAGAACAGAAATGAGTGGTTGCTCTAATGACGGCATGTCTTCCAGGTCTAACAGCATGACTGTGGGGTTCTAATTGTGGAGCGCATCGTTGTGTTTTCTTCAGACATGGGTGACCTGGAAGACTTGTCATTATTGATAGTATGAAGGATTAGTCTCTTTTCTCAAAGAATTGGACATGAGAATGTCAGTCAGTGAGATGTAGCTGACGTACAACGGTGTCAGAAGGCAGTGCCTGAAAATACACATGTAAGTCGTGGTCAAAATGGCTAAAATACTACACATTTAAAAATTTGGAATGCCCTAATCAGTGTTCAGACCTAACCCAATTAAGATGTTGAGGCATGTACTTAAACGACCAGTTTATGCTCCTAGTCACCACAAATGCTGATGAGTTATAGCAGTTCTGCGTGTTTGAGTGGGGGAATATTTTGTGCGGAACTTCTAAAGAACTAGATGAAGCGTTTGGTTGCAGTCAATGTAGTTAAATGTATCACGTAATATAGTGTGAGGGGGCGATAACTATCAGTGGGGCTTTGTGTGTGAAATTGTTAATAAAATAAAGTATGCTTTATTTGTTCACTCAGGTTCTTTTTTTATTTTTATTTAATATTGTTTTTATAACAAAAATAAAAAATCGGAAAGGGGCAAGTTGTTTTTCACAGTATTGAAACTAGACCTGGGTGTGGGTGGTGGGATCACAGATTGGTGGCCTCAAAGCCCCAGAGGTGGTGAATGGTGATAAAGGGAGCAATGATGAAGACATCAACGTTAATTAAAGGTAAAATAAAGACTACCCTTACTGTAGGCAAAAAAAAATGCTAACTACCTATAATGTAGGCTAGTCTTCAACATCAAGACATGACATGCCTACAGACACGCTAAAAGGAATACACAGAATATATATAATCAGGGACATGTTTTTGCCAGTCGTGGCAAAAATCTTGTTTGCTTACCTACAGCGGATATGATGTAATGGATGTATGTCTATACATTATACAAACATATTTATATATATATAAATATATACATATTTACAGATATCGGTATACAACTAATAATAATTGATAACTTAGCGGTTAAGCTTAATATAGAACCTCTTGTTATTGAGCTATGCTATATAAAATTGACATGTATCGCTGAACTAGATGACTAGTGATTTTCTGCTTCTGTGAGGGTCATTCCAGAGAAAACTGTAGGAGAGCTCTTCATGACAGGCTGTACATGTACTTATTTTTCCCAGGTCAAAAAAGGGCAGGGTTGGTTGGGTTAAATTTCAACACAAGCATCATGTTCATCTCAGAACCAAATGATGTGTGCGCTGTCTCAAGAAATTAGCAGTATGGTACTAATTTGGGTCTCCTACAGCATTTATTTAATTGAAAACTATTTTGATTTTCTCTGCGTCAATGAATAAATTGTTCAAAGGATAGAGAATGCCAAGATAATGCCTTCTGTAAACATCTTGAATTTAATTGGATCCATCTTGGGAGTAGAGTAGATCAATATCCTATCTGATGGACATCAAATGCCAAATTAGAACAGTTTTAGGGGGGTAACAGTAACTAGAAAGGGTTTCTTCTGGAATGACCCAGGTAATTGCTTCATTGAGGGATCGTATATACCACTATTATTATGATGATGATGATGAATTATGACGATAACGATTGCTATTATTACTATTTCGATTCTCCTATATGCTATTGATATATGTATGTTAATTGCTATGTATTACTCTCTTTATAAATGTATCCATGTATGAATATAATACTTTACAGTAAACAGACATATGTGTATGCTAAGTCGAGCTGTCCAGCAGGCCAGACAGGACAAGAGAGTTTTATGTTGCTAAAACCTTTACAAAAAAATAACAACCCACTTCAAACTCTGAGAATTGAAGTCAAGTGATTAGTCAGCATATGCCAGTCAATCCCCAGAGGTGGGGTTTCTACATACTAGCCATCTGCCTTCACTCTCATCTACCTGGTTACATAAGAGGACCATAGGCTAACAGACTAGCATAGCATTGGTCTCTATAGTACACAAGGCACCATTTATTGACACAGAGTACTGCAACAAGTTGATGCTGAAGAGCCCATAGACATTGTCTGTGTTGCTTCAGGTTAGTGCGTTGTAGGGTACTTGAGGTGTGATTGAATCAAGTATGTTTGGACAGTTATTCAAAATGTTCTAGAGACAACTTGTATTTAAAATAGTCATGTAATTTGCAAATTATTATTTTCCTGATTACCCGAGTGAGATAATGTAATCAATAATACTGTATTACCTTGCTGTTTTAATCAACCCTGCTGGGACACAGTTCCAAGCATACATAGACGTCTGTATACGTCAGTATAGCGCCTTATTCAATATATACCGACATAAGATGATACATACCCGATACCCTTATAACCGTACTCTATATATGATGCATACCTATAATAATACTTAGACATCTGTATAATTTAGATAAGAGGTAATGGAATGTTTGAGGTTTTCTCTGGTTGTTTTTTTTTTGTTTATTTTGAATGGTCAGAGTCAGATGTTACGTGTACACTATACTATCGGTTCTGGTATCTGTTACAAGAGGGGTGGTCATACATAAGAAAGCAGGGATGAGCATGGTGATGTCTTTGTTTTGACTACTTTGTCATCACAAACTAAGAGGTGACAAGGTGGCATTTATTACTGTTCAATTAACTTCCGTTGTTGGTTTTAAACTGGTGGATCATGTCAGTGAACGTGGTCATATCAGAAGGGTGAACAAAGTATCTGGTCCTTGTGCCTACAGAGGACTGGACCAGCAGAACAGTGGTTTGAAGTGTCAGTACTCACCAGAGAGATCATTTGATCGTGGTACTAATGATGACTGGCTTATTTGTCTTTGTTAAAATGTGGCTTTCACCTAAAAAACTCATTTACAGTCAGATGGTTTTTATGTCTTTCCAAATAAAAGGCATTTGAATTGAAACACACCAGAGTTGTGGTCAAACCTTTCCATAAAATTCAGGAAATATATTAAAATTATCTTATATGGTTTTCAATGAGGAATCTTTTATTTAAATTTGAGTTTTGTTCTCTTTCTGAATTGACTGGAATTGAAATGAAGTTGACCCCAAACCTGATGCACCATGAGCTGATAGCAATTTACATTTATAATTATTACTGATGGATTATTTTCAACAACTTGTAATAGACGCCATGGTTTTTAAGAAAAAAACAAGGTCTCTTTGTACTGTATTTTTACATTTGTTTTGTTTTTGTCTTTGTTTTCTCCTTTTTCCTCCCTGGTTGGAAGTTGATTATGATCACAAGTGGACCAAATCTGTCGAAAGTGTTTAACAATAAACAGACTGTTTTAGAGAAATGTGTGACTTTTATTCACCCCATCCCATGTTCAATGTATAGTTTATCGATAACAGATTGAATACCTCCACCTAGGCTAAAATGACAGTTGTACGCAAATTAATTGTGTATGGCGTGATCATGACTTGAAGACCAATTAACAAAATTAAACGGAATTGAACATTAATGGAAATGAACATTAATGGAAATGAAGATTTCTGTGTTAGCTAATTTTGATCTGGATATTAACATTGTTTTTATTTCAAATTACTTTTTGGGTGAATCCTTGGAAGTAATAAAAAAATAATGTTCTGTTTTGCCGAGGATTAATTCACAGATAACAGTGGAAAACGAGTTGGATATCTTCGATCAGAATTAAATTGCATTTTTTGCTACAGTCTTCCTATAACCTGCCTGGTGCTGTTGTGATGAGATTTTGGATGCCCGCAAATGTTAAGTTAATGTAGGGTGTGTAGCCTACCAGAAAGCTGCGAAAAAATAGCACTCTACATTTCCTGAAAGTTGATATAAGTCCTTGCATACACATTCAAAATAATAAACATTTGTTTCTCGAAGCATTCTAGTTTCTTATGCTGTTACTTAAACTCACCTATGTTAACCCCTTTTAAATACATGCCTATTAGGTCAAATTAGTTTTCTTCAGTATATGATTTATTTCATAACAAGAACGTGCGCAGATCTTTTGCTTAGGTAATCCTGTCTGGAAACGCTTCCGAATGTCTTTCTCCAGTTAGATGGGCAACCGCTTAACCCTATTATGACACACTCTGTTCTTGTTTTTTTTACTTGTGCAGCAGACATACCTGGGAGTGATTGGCTAGATCAGCCAAACCGGGAAAGAGTCGTGGAAAGGAGGAGGAATATTGAATACCGTGTTGTCGTAAAGAAACTTTTAGTAGTATTCTACGTAGCCAACTTAAATCTCGTTTTACGAGTGCATTTTTGTCTATTTTACTTACAGAGAGAAGTTGAGAAATATGTCTTCTATTGAGATTCCTGAGATTTTCAAAGCTCTGCTTGAGGGCCCCTTCACTATTCCTATCTTAGATAACGGTAAGACGAGAAGTCATCTTTTAATTTAATAATTTTTATAATTTTATGTGCAACTCCCGATCATTTGTATCGCGCTTGAATGATCAATAATATTTGTTTTGGCGGCGCGGTGGTGTTGTAAGTGAATCCTCGCCCAACACTATATTACAACTCAAAACTTAATAAAGTTCATTCATTTAAAGCCTATATATTTTACTATAAATAGCTATAATATAGACTAACAGATGTTGGGATGATTTCCATGCATGTTCTATAACCTATATTGCATAACCTCAATAACATATTTGCGCCCCTATGTCTCACTTCAGTTAGGCAATTAGGTCAAAAGATTGACTTCTGATTAAATCAACGTGCAAGCATCACGTGCATACTAATGTGAAACGTGTTTTGCTCAAAACTGAAATAACCGTGGAGAGCCTGGCCTATCACATTTCACTTGGATGATGTGTGGAACCCGGGTCATGACTCGTGCATGCGGTTGTCAATGCTCTCTAAAGTTTCAGATAAAATCCTTTTTTTTCATAAATCAGTTGTAAGCATTAATATATTCTGGTTGCAGTACAGTCACGTGTAAATACATATGTGGAGATCATGCTAGAAGTGCAGCATACGCTGCAGTACTATTCCTTGTTTTAGTTAGTATTCAAGCAGGAAAGTATACTAGGCTATAGCCTACATATAAACAAGTGTTAGAAACAAGTAACACAATGAAAAACAAGTAATATCAAAGGTATACAATGAACATCAAAGCTAGGTGGTTCAATTGTTTGCTTTTTTGTTGGTAGAGTATTTGATCATTTTAAAATATTGGAACATTTCCTTTTGTAAGAAAACAATGCCGCTTTATTCTTAGTCAAAACGTGGGGCACGGTCGACGTTTTGTAGTCCATGCTCCTTGTTCGGTGATTGGTCAACAGAAGAGGCGTGAACTATGGACTGGATTTTTAAATTACGTGTTTGCTTATTCAACCAGAGATCGGTAGTACAGCTGGGGTTCCAAAACATTATTATAATTATTATTTATATCAGTCAATAATTCAGTATGATCTTCTGTGTGGAAATGTACATGGTGATTGATAATGTTGTTTCTCCAGTATTTTTTTTACTGGATAGGCCTGTCAACTCTGTTTTAATGGATTCTGAAAGAACAGAAGAGACACGTGTTCCAAGGAGTTAAATTGGTATTGAAGAGGACACTATGAGGGCAGGGTAAACAACCAAAACTAGGACATCTCTAAAATATATGAAAATAAAATGCTGACCCATCTGAACACTACATTCAGAAATGACAGTAACATTGGTCCATTATGTGACATTTAGCAATAAGCATACTAACCTAAACAGTTATTTGTTGGCATTTATTTTTTGAATATATATTATTTTGAAGATATTCAGGCATTAAGTTGCTTTATTTGACGGGAAAATTAGGATTTAAAATGAGGACCCATCCTAGAGCACATATGTGTTTTGGAGGCAGCGTCCTAGTCCACAGAACCAAATAAGGACACCTTTTTTTTACATTTCTGTTGATTTGCTTTTGTAACATGATGGCCTAAACCATCCAAAGCTTAAACAACCCGAGCTACATGAAAATAAAGGGCTGTCTGACATCCATTCAAACAATAATTATTATCACCTGTAGCCTAGCTGACGCAGCACACTGGCAAAAAATCCAAAGACTGAAACATACTGCAGGATCCCCTGTCTCATTATTTTATTAACTTAGAGTATTTTAAGGCAGTGTAATTGAATGTGTTTATGTTGTGGCTGCAGCTTTGCTACTAGAGAAAACAACCTTATCCGTGGGTGCCTTCGTGAAATCTACATTTAAAATGTTACAGTTTCGGTCATTTAGCAGATGCGCTAATCCAGAGCAACTCACCTTTATTGCATTAATTTTAAGATGGCTTGGTTGGACAACTATTGTACACTCGACTCCGATTGCTTAAGTCATGTGTGTGTAGGACGTGACAGATGAGGACATGCCAAGGAGGTGTAATTACAACTATTACACCCATATCATGCCCAGGTTGGAAGCTGCCTGCTGCACAGATCCAGTAACAGCTAATGTAGCAAAGACAAAAAAGCCCAAGTGTAAGTCATGTAGGTCGATGTTGGGACATCCTCTTACAGTTCCTAATTGCTGTATGCCTCTTATTCTGCTCTGTATGTAAAACAACGTTGAAGAAAATAGCTTTGATTCTTCTTTTTGGTGTGTCGAAATTACGAAATGACATTTCAAACTCATGTAGATGAAAAAATACTGATGTGTCTGGCTATACAAAAAGTATTGCTACCGCAGCACATACTGACACAAAAATGTTAACAACCTAGACGCAACTAATACTGGGAAGGATAATAAAGACAGTAAACAATGAGCTAAATCATTTTAAAACATCAGATACCCACTTCCAATATGGAAACCAGGTGCTGGTTATTAGACACATTCCTGTAAGAAATCGTAATACAATCATATTAGCGTTTGTTACTGCTTGTGTTAGAGCAGAGTCATGTGGGTGGTGCCTTTAATAGCCTGGTGGTTTCATGCCTGTCTTGGTGGTAACTCTGATACACACTTGGCTCTGTGTCTTTCAAGTGAGCCACCTATGCACATAAGAAAGCAGATTTCCAGTGCAAAATTTACTGTGTGACTGTATATACTGCTGCATTATAGGTTCATAGAATACTCTCCGTTAATCTGACAGTAAGGACAGGGAGTCTGATATAATTGGTCCTCCACAGTCATTTCATCCAGGGTAAATTGAGTTAGTCGTGAGTGAACCGGCCCGGGGCAGGCAATAGGAATATACCCGGCTAAAGGGTATGTAACAAGTTGTCTGCAGAATCGTGTGTTCCTGAAGTCTGTTTTTCCAAAGTTCAGATCCAAAAACTTGTAGCAACTGGATTTCTGGTTGAACGAGAAGAGTGATAAAAAACTTGACAAGATATGCCTCAGAGAATACGTTTTAATCTTAGATTCTCCCGCACCAACCTTGTGGAGTTGTTGTGATGAGGCAAGGACATAATGACAAATAGCATATCACAATATTAGGAGCGGAGAGAAATGGAGTAGGGTGGCTTGGGGTTAAATGCCTCTCTGGGTTAAAGCCCCCCCCCCCAGTAATTCTACACCAAACCACAAAATGACAGCAAATTTTATTTCCACACATTCCTTGGTTGCCACTATTCTTGTTCATTTAGAAAATGTTGTTGAATCATCTTAACTGAGCAAGCAATTCCACAAAACGATTTTGACATAAGTCATTTAGAAAACATTGTCATGTGATGTGATGAAGTTAGACTTATAAACAGATTTTTGATATGTCAATAGGAAGGCTTTAGGCTAAGTTATCCACTTCTTCAGAGAAAAAAATGATAATACTTTTTTATAGCAATCCTGTTTTTTGTGGGGACCATGTTTGGGGCTAAAAGCCCCCTGTCCTTTGGGACAAAATTCCCCAGGGGGTATTTTACCCCTGAGAATATATTGGCAAAATATAACAAAATTATAACAAAAAATGTGCTGAAATATAACAAAAGTTCAAGATATAGCCTAATGTAAGTAGTTTGCACAATGCTCTGCTGGGCTAATTTACTGACCATATATTAACATCCAATATAATATGCCTATCAAATGGCACTGTGGAATGAATTGCTCAATATTATTGATTTAATGTTTTTAACTTAATACTTTAACACGGTTTACAAAACATATCTAAAAATAGTCATCAAAAGTTATTTGAAATTGTAATAAATGTTATACATAGATTTTTGCCTTTGGATATTGGAATGTGCAATATCAGTGTTAAAATTGGCTTTGTTAACTTGCTTGAATACTGCTATCAAGATTGAATTATTTTTAGTGTTATCGATTCCACTGATATAATGATTTTGACACCTAAATATGGACATTTTATGGCCATTTTACCCCATAGGGAGGGGCATTTTGCCCAGATAGTTGGGTAAAATGCTCCATTTACATAATTTGGCATTTGATTAAGTTGCAATAAAATAGAATCATTCTGCCCAATATTTTTTTTCTAAATGTATTTGTCTGAATTTAGACAATATGTTCATATGAAAATCTGACCAAACATTGCTTTTTTGAGTGAGAAAATACAGATTTCCCTTCAAATCTGGGCGGCGTTTTTCCCCAAGTTACCCTACATTTTACCCAGTATGCATACAAATGTAGGCAACATTTTTGCTTACGGTGCGTTTTGTCATACTATTTTATTTTATTGCATTTGATATCTTATTTTTTTATGAATTAGTTCATTGTTTTGTAATTTGAATGGGTCTTTATTTTTAACATGCGCTAGTCTTTCTCACATTTTATTTCTCAGCTAGGCGAATCCATTTGAAATGCGCTTGCTGGAAGAAATGTTCTCCCTAAAGAGTATGATTTGATCACCCCCCCCTCCCATTTATTGTACCTTAAGCTGAGAATGAGTTGAGCAATGGCAGACAAGTTATGCAAGTCGCGTTGCAGTATACTCATTATTACGACACAAGATACCACTGAAAATATGTAGTGGGTCAAAATAGTAGCCTTGACCTACGAACCGGATCAGGAGAATGCAGGACAGTCACAAGTCTTTCACCTGCTCACATTATACAGAGCCTGTACGCCTTTATGATTGATCAGTAATCGCAGAAATGTATTGGGGATCCCAAATTAGTAAAACAGCTCTGAAGGATTGTTTAATGTATAGCCATCTTAAAAAGGCGCTCTAGGATTTTGTGCACAAGAAGTTTGTTCGGAATAGGGGACGAAGTTGCTGTCTCTGGTACACGTATCCACCTGCAACATGGTTTTGCTCCAGCCCTGTAATTCTTTAAGATGCAGTCTGCTACATTTGGAATTAACAAAATGTTTTTTAAATCCAATTTGGACTGGATATGTAATATGATGTTTTCTGCATAGTAGAGTCACTATCATATTTTACATGGCCATGAAATTTCAATTACGAAAGTGAATGGTTTTGATGACGTCTGCCCATACAGTACCAGTCTAAAGTTTGGACATACCAACGCATTCAGGGGTATTTTTTTATTTTTACTATTTTTCTCATTGTAGAAGAATTGTTACACAGTCAAAACTATGAAATAACACATGGAACTCATTAAAGTTAACAGCCTCAGAAATCGACAGTTAACTGCACCTCAGATTGCAGCCCAAATAAATGCTTCACGCAGTTCTAGGAATAGACACATCTCAACATCAACTGTTCAGAGAAGACTGCATGAATCACGTTAATGGTTAAATTGCTGTAAAGAAACCTCTACTGAAAGACACCAACAATAAGAAGAGACTTGAAGAGGCCAAAAAACATAAGTAATAGACATTAGATCAGTGGAAATCTGACCTTTGGTCTGATTAGTCCAAATGTGAGATTTTTTGCTTCGATTGCTGTCCTTATGAGATGTGGAATGGGTGAATGGATGATTTTTGCGTGTATTATACTCACCGTGAAGCATGGTGGAGGTGTGATAGGGTGGGGTGCTATGCAGGTGACACTGTTGGGGATTTATTTAGAATTCATGGTACACACAACCAGCATGGCTACTACAGCATTATGCAGTGATATGCCGTCCCATATGGTTTGCGCTTTGTGGGAGCAGCATTTGTTCTTCAACAGGACAATGACCTAAAACACACCTCCAGGCTGTGTAAGGGCTGACCAAGAAGGAGAGTGATGGATATGATGCCGACATGGAGTGGCTGGCCCCTCCCAACATGTTTTCTGAATCAGATGACCTGGCCTCCACAATCACCCAACGTCAACTCAATTAAGATGGTTTGGGGTGAGTTGGACCGCAGGGTGAAGGGGAAGCAGCCAGCAAGTGCTCAGCATATTTGGGAATGCCCTAAAGACTGTTGGATAAGCATTCCAGGTGGCCACCCATGAAGCTGGTTGAGAGAATGCAAAGATTGTGAAAGCTGTCATCAAGGCAAAGGGTGGCTACTATATGAAGTGTATTTTATTTTGCTCTGTTTAACACTTTTTTTGGTTGCTACATGATTTAATATGTTTTTTCATAGTTTTAATGTCTACACTATTATTCTACAATGTGGAAAATAGTTATACCCCTGAATGAGTAGGTGTGTGCCAACTTTTGACTGTATGACATAGTATACAGTTTTAGGGGACCCGTAAAAGAGCAATACTTAATAAGCGCAATACTTAATGATCGTATTTACGAAATTACGAGATTGTATGAACGCAGCCTGGCATATGCCGACATGGAATGGCTGGCCCCTCCCAACACGTTTTCTTAATTTAGTCAAGGTTACAAAAGAGCTGTAACTCTGTCAACCAATTAGACTTTACGCATTGCCTACGTCGGCCAAATAATGTTAATATTCATGAAGGCATAGAAAAAGAGCACCTATCAGAGCGCGTTGTACATTTTCTCTAGAGGTGCGGTTTCTTCTGTACATATTTTGTTCTATTTTGATGTTTGGTTCGTTCTTTTAAAATAATATGTTGTTCTCTGTTACATTTTAATATTTAGTCCTATCGTGATTTCACAGTCTCGTAAAGGATAAGGTTGTTTAACGGGAAGGATATTTTTATAGGGTAACCAAGCCTGGGCTTCCTTGTTGACAGCCTGTCTAAACTATTGCGCACCCTATTTCCAGCAAAAATGTCTGCAGAGCCGATCACCACCACACTAGAAACAACCATGGGCGCACGAGGTGCGTTTCCCGTGGTTTTGAAGAAGATAATGGAAATGCCCCCGCCAGTTTTACTGGAGGGCGATGATGGTAAGTCTAGATTATTCGTGGAGTGTGCACTGTTTACTCTAGGCTACAAACTGAGAAGATGGAAGAGGCATAATATTTAGAGTATAAGAGGAATGTGTTATGGAGTAAATGAATACAGAATCAAACAATTTTGATTCTAACTCCATTATCTTTAATATGTACATTTCGGAAAGGATCATAGGTCAATGTCAGTTCAGAACAAAGATAGTTTTGAACTTTTTAAGTGTTTGTACTGTAGTTGCAGATGTTTAATTTGATTTTGAGCTTTTGAGAACGTATTGTTTAGAAGTTATACCTTTTTTCGAAGTGTTATTTTGTTGTTGTATTACTGTTCCCATTGTTGCCCTCAGGGCACAATTGTAATGGGACTCTGGTCTCCCTTAAAAAAATAAGTACTAAAAAATTTAATTACAGGATTGTTCTCCAGCCTCACTACCTCCAAGCTCTTCACTCAGTAACAGGAAACTACTTTTAGTAGGTGTCATAATTGATGTGTCGGGGTCCTCTACCACCAAGTCATAATTAACCGAGTTAAGGGGTTGGAGTCACATATATACCACTTATTGTAAACTGCCTTTCCTAAACCTGTCATATCTCCACTGGGCCTCCAACCTGTCACAACATTCACCAAATGCTCTTCGGTGTTGCTGCCACAGACAACGACAAGGAGAAGCTCTTAACAGGTGACAATGTGGACCTCGGAGGAGAGACTGGGATGGGTCCATCGGCTGCCCTTACCCCCGCCATCTGGGACAAGACCATCCCGTACAATGGTGAGACCTTTCACCTGGAGTACATGGACCTGGAGGAGTTCCTTATGGAGAATGGCATTCCCACTTCACCGTCGACCCTGGAAGATGCTGTTAACAAGGAGAATGAAGAGAAGGCAGAGCCCGACACCACGGTAGCCAACCCGAAGACAGCTCCTGTTGCCCCCGTTGCCCTGCTGTCTGTCCTGGAGCTGGACAAGTGTGAGGAGGTGGAGGTGGCCACTGTCACCTGTCCTGATATCGCAGCCAACACAGGTAAGTTACACCTGTGATATAACTAGAGCTTTATGATTCAGTGGTCTGTTACAGCGTTATTACATAAATCATTGCACATATAATTACATTGTGTAACGTGCAGTGCTAGTCACATTGTTTGTGCTTCTGTAGACGGTGTTACATTTTTTAGTTCTAGCTATTTTGAGTGGTCAAGATAACTGTTCAGTGTCAGCTGACCAACAGATGTGGGCTGGACTCCATTGAGGCCATCTTTATGAAATGTAGATGCCTTTCACTTAATGTCTGCCAATTTGTGTCACAAGATTAACTTTATTCTACTCCAGTTCAGTACATTTTAACAGGGTACATTGATTCTGGGACAGGACTTGCATTACTTACAGTCTCATAACAGAAGGTCCTATTTACGTAAACCATACATAAACCAGATTATAGCATTCACCCGTCAACACAGACCGTATACTTGAACGTGCCTTCCCTTCCCCCAAAGAGGTGGTGACCGACAAGGACAGGCTGACCCCTGAACCGATTGACCCAGAGGAGATTGAGGTGGACGTGAACTTTAACCCAGACCCCACAGACCTGGTTCTGTCCAGCGTTCCTGGAGGAGAACTTTTCAACCCACGCAAACACAAGTTCTCAGAAGAGGAACTCAAACCACAGCCAATGATCAAGAAGGCTAAGAAAGTGTTTGTACCAGAGGATTCTAAAGTAGGTCAAGGACAGATTTTAAATTCCAAATGGAGAAATTAGATTACTTAATTGAAATTGCCCAGCTCCAAAAACACATTGTTTAAAAAGGGTTTCAATGAGTTAATAACCACTGGCTGCATTAAAGCAGTGACATTGAAGAGGCATGGTTTAATCATCAATGTCACTTTCAACAAAAAAAAAATGCTGTCATTTTCTCCACTCTTGTCTTGCTTTGTCCCCCTTTTCAACCTTCTCTTACCTCTTCCTCACCAGGATGAGAAGTACTGGCAGAGGAGAAAGAAGAACAACGTGGCGGCAAAACGTTCTCGAGATGCGCGACGATTGAAGGAGAACCAGATCACGGTGCGGGCGGCGTTCCTTGAGCGAGAGAATATGGCGTTACGGCAGGAAGTGGCTGAGCTACGGAAAGACTTTGCCCGCAGCAAGAACGTTGTGGCCCGCTATGCTGCCAAATTCGGAGAGCTGTAAGGCACCAAGCACAGGCGACCGCCAGTCATAGCGCACAGCGCGCAATAGCCAGTCCCTCCATTTTGGCCAGGTCACAAAGTAGCTTTATTCTTAGTTTATTGTGGTCATGAGTCATAAATACCCACTATTGCTCTAGTCACGTTGCCTTCATACCAAACCATGAAAAAGGGACAGGAATTGACTACTGTATGACCTTATAGAAACAGTGCAGGAAAAGTTATAATGACATCACATTAAGTTGTAAAAAGATGGGCATATTATTTTACCATTGACATATTAAGTGTTAGAGTTAACCCTTCTGTCTTCACCTCTTGTTAACTCCATTTTGTCCTGGTAAATCATTTTGTTTTTCTCTTCTTTTTTAAGTGCGCCGCTGGAAGACCAGTAGAGATGTTGATCTATTGATTTATTTTTTTTATGGGTAAAATAAATAAATAAATCAAATAACTGAATAGCAGTGGATGGATCAGAAGAAGACAAAGAAGAGGAGTGTGCGTGTGTGGATGAGAGTGAATGATGGTGCCATGTATATATTGTGGAATAATATGACTCCTGCTAATTGTTTATTTTTTCGTTTTAAACTTGTGCTGGTGAATTTAAGTCTTGTTAAATGCAATTACTTTCGTACTTTTGTACACAATTGCCTTTCAAAGGCACAATATTTCATATTTTGAAGGATGATGGTTGGTGAGGTGAAGTTAAATAATATTTGTTTAACTTTGTTAGTACAGTTTTTTTTTATGTTATAAGGTTTTACGATCTAACCATGACTTGTCTATCAGCAGTTCTGGTTTGCAATTACTTTGCTTCCTAGCTTCCCATTTGACAATGATAGTTACAGGTCAATGTGGTGATGGGTTTTCCATTATTCTATGGCTAATAAGTTCAGGTGTTCGTTTTTTTTTTAAAGCACGGCAGTATCTGTTGGGAGTTTTAGGCTGTTTATAAAAATGGCTTCAAGAAATGACTTTGAACAATACACTTTACTGTGAATCCAATAACTCAAGTTAATCAGGGTATTATTACTTCAGGGTAGTTGATTTATAACCATATTAGTAAACACTCAAACACAAATCTCTTCCTCAACATGTTAACACTTGTTCCAAACTCTATGTAATGCTCTGTCTTCAGTCTGTTGTCCCGTAGCATTGAATTGTTGTCTTTTAAAGGAACTCTATTTTCTCGTCAAGTTCTCATTATTTAGTTTTCTATAAAGATGTGTTTCAAAAAGTTATGTACAGTATAGGATCAACTAATGCATGTAAATAGTAACATAGGTATATTTTTTGACTTATTCATTGTTTTGAAATATATTGACACAGTACAAATATAAATCAGTTGACTTGGCATAGCTGTGCAATTTACAGCAGGTTTCCTAATAATGTTTGTATATAAACAAACTCATGTTTACCACTGTGGACTGCATTGAAAGTTATGGCTGGGATGTGTATTTTGTACTAACCCCATGCAGATAAAGACAGCTGCCGAACTCAATGTTAAAAAAAGGTGACAGATGTGTGTGTGTTTGTTACTATGGAAGTGAAAAACAGGAGTTGCTGTTAAAAAAATTAATAATCAAGGATGTTAAGTGTATTTGGACAACTCAATGCGGTACCCAGTTGGTCTTAAAAGGCAATGCCGTGTGTTAACTATTACCTATCTGACACCAAAAACACAAGTCTGGGTTAATGTATTCTGGGTTTTGCTCTTTTTTTCAGTTAACAAGTCTGCTTCTCACTTTTCTAATTCCTGCTGATGTAATAACGAAAAAATAATTGGTTAAAGTGCTTCCTGCTCATGTTTTCTTAAGTATTGGTTTTTTTTGGAATAAAGATATATTCAAATTTTGCAATTTGTTGTTTGTGCATCTGAAAGAACTGTGTTCAGATTTACAGCTTCAGTAATTTGTTGACTAGCAAAATCTGAAGACAAAATAAGAGAATCCTTTGTGTGTTAATGTTTGTAATTATTGGTCTTCCAGTCATTTCAAATATCTATGAGGTCAGTTTCCAGCGTCAGTCATCATTGCCTTTATTTACATAACCTGTCTTTTCTATTCTATTTCCTCTTGCCTTATGTGACGTGCACCGATCAGCCATAACATTATGACCACTGACAGGTGAAGTGAATAACACTGATACACCGATCAGCCATAACATTATGACCACTGACAGGTGAAGTGAATAACACTGATACACCGATCAGCCATAACATTATGACCACTGACAGGTGAAGTGAATAACACTGATACACCGATCAGCCATGACATTATGACCACTGACAGGTGAAGTGAATAACACTGATAATCTCATTATCATGGTACCTGTCAGTGGGTGGGATATATTAGGCAGCAGGTGAACATTCTGTCCTCAAAGTTGATGTGTTAGAAGCAGGAAAAATGGGCCAGAGTAAGGATCTGAGCGACTTTGACAAGAGCCAAATTGTAATGGCTAGACGACTGGATCAGACCATCTCCAAAACTGCAGCTTGTGGGGTGTTCCAGGTCTGCAGTGGTCAGTACCTATCAAAAGTGTTCCAAGGAAGGAAAAGCGGTGAACCGGCGACAGGGTAATGAGCAGCCAAGGCTTATTGATGCAAGTGGGGAGCGAAGGCTGGCCCGTATGGTGCGATCCAACAGACAAGCTATTGTAGCTCAAATTGCTGAAAAAGTTAATGCTGGTACTGAAAAAGATGTCAGAACACACAGTGCATCCCAGTTTGTTGTGTATGGGGCTGCATAGCTGCAGACCAGTCAGGATGCTCATACTGACCCTTGTGACCCCTGCCGAAAGCGCCTACAATGAGCATGTGTGCATCAGAACTGGACCACGGAGCAATGGAAGAAGGTGGCCTGGTATGATGAATCACGTTTCCTTTTACATCACCTGGATGGCCGGGTGCGTGTGAGTCGCTTACCTGGAGAACACATGGCACCAGGATGCACTATGGGAAGGAGGCAAGCCAGTGGAGGCAGTGTAATGGTTTGCACAATGCTCTGCTGGGAAACCTTGGGTCCTGCCATTCATGTGGATTTTACTTTGACACATACCACCTACCTGAGCATTGTTGCAGACCATGTGCACCCTTTCACGGCAACGGTATACCCTGATGGCATTGGCCTCTTTCAGCAGGATAATGTGCAAAAAGCAAAAGCAAAAATGGTTCAGCAATGGTTTGAGGAACACAACAATGACTTCAAGGTGTTGACTTGGCCTCCAAATTCCGCAGATCTCAATCCAATCGAGCATCGGTAGAATGTGCTGGACAAACAAGTCCGATCCATGGAGGCCCCACCTCACAACTTACAGGACTTATCTGCTGCTAACGTCTCGGTGCCAGATACCACAGCACACCTTCAGAGATCTAGTGGAGTCCATGCCTTGACGGTTCAGGGCTGTTTTGGCGGCAAAAGGGGGACCTACACAATATTAGGCAGGTGGTCATAATGTTATGGCTGATCGGTGTATGTAGCCATGTCACAGTGGGGGGATCTATGTAGCCACCAGATGGAGGCAAAGTCTTGATCTGACCACCTTTCTCTTCCCCAGGCAAACACACCTGGGGCTGATCAGCCTCTTTACACCTGCAGGTTGTTGCCTTTTTGGCCAGGACCCTAGATTAGCAAACTTGGAAAGACTCAAAGTGGAGAGATGGGCATAAGGGGAATGTTCTGTATGTCAGTGTTGTTGATTAATTCTCTAGTTACATTTGTACGAGACTTTTTTTTGTTACCTACCCTATACTTTTGTGTTACATATCGAAGGCTTGTTTTGTTTCACTGAGTCCCAGAAGAAAGACCCCTATGTTCTTTCCAATAAAACCTTTTTCTTGAGCATACCCCCGGATATTGGAATGAGGTTTTTAACTGCACCGCAACAAACTACACCCCCATGGTGACTTTGTTACATATGGTGGAACTTAATGTGGGTGGAACTTCCCCTGGTAATTAGCTAAGGCAGTAGAGAACTATGTTTTGGACAACCGGTGACCAGTGGACACCACAGAAGTTCTATTTCAACAGCTGGCTGTCGCCACTCTTGCCCAGCGATGCCATACGTAGGCCCTATTAGAGGGATACAAACGGTGGAATAATTTTCACCGGGAGATCATGACTCTGGCCAGCCCCAAACTCCAGGGTCAGGAAGGACCCTCAGAGAGGAATGAGGCATGCCGAACTAGCAACTATATCCCAAAAATTACAGGATCATGACATAGAGGTCTACTTACAGGCCTTTGAAAGAACTGCAATTAGAGAGAAGTGGCCCAAAGAGCAGTGATCAGGACTAAAATCTGCTTTTTTTAATTGGTCCTATCTGGATCTAGATAATATAGCTGCAGTGAATTATCTGAGCCTAAAAACTGAAATCTTGAGCAGGTTAGGGCCCAAAAGTAACATGAATTGGCTTTCCAGTAGGCCAAGTCCCCAGAGGCGAGTCTGTTTCCGCTGCCATGAGGTAGGCGACCTCTCCCATGCTAGATGTTATTTCAGTGCTCAAGGATTTCGGTCTAGACTGATTCGTTAGCTGAGAACCAGAATGGCATCAGATGAGCTTCAGAAGACCTCTTGACAACCGACTGTCTCAGGTCAGCTGGCGGGGCCTTAATTACAAATTGTATCACAAAATGGGTGGAACTGATGGTTGAAAACATGTTGAGAACTGAAAAAGCAGTTGGTGGAAAGCACCACTGAAACATCGAATTGAGCAGTTTGCTGCTTAAGACTAGGTGCAGTAAGCTCACTGATGGTAAGACAACTTTGCCGGGGCTGCGCAACCAAGTACTAGCTCCAGGGTGTGTGTAGTTTTCCAGCCTTGTATTTATTTTCTAAATTAAAATTGTAACCATAGGTTTACAAATGTAAACTTTGTCATATAATGAAAAATCCAATGAAAAGAGTGAGACCAATTGTTTTTCTATTTTTACATTTTAGAAAAGGTAATTTGAAGGGAAGTGCAACATTTGTATGTTATACAAATGGTGCAGAGGAAATTCTTACAACTGTTTAGTCTTTGTTTACTGTAGCATTACCATCTGGGACTGACCCTGTTTCAGGGCAATGATCCAATGGACAGAAGTCTTGAAAGAACACCAGACCAAGAAACAAACCATGGATAGCCATGCAGGACAGAGCACTTGGTCTCAACTTGGTCTTATATATACAATGGTGCTCTTTTGGGAAATTGTTCTTGTTCTTCTAAAAAAAAATGAATTCATGCCAGGTGTAACACTAAGTCCCCGTTGCATAAACCACTGTGAGACATAAAAAACTAAAACGTGCTGCCTGGTGGGGAGATAAGGAAGACCAAAGGAACCAGACAAGGCCAACAATGGATCAGTGCTAATGGCTAGACCCAACAATACCTGCAAAAATTGGGAATGTGTGTTATGGATGCACAAATGCTTTCGTCAAAATGTAATATATACAGGTGCTGGTCATAAAATTAGAATATCATCAAAAAGTTGATTTATTTCAGTAATTCCATTCAAAAAGTGAAACTTGTATAATGTATACATTTATTCCACACAGACTGATATATTTCAAGTGTTTATTTCTTTTAATTTTGATGATTATAACTGACAACCAATGAAAACCCCAAATTCAGTATCTCAGAAAATTAGAATATTGTGAAAAGGTTCAATATTGAAGACACCTGGTGCCACACTCTAATCAGCTAATTAACCCAAAACACCTGCAAATGCCTTTAAATGGTCTCTCAGTCTAGTTCTGTAGGCAACACAATCATGGGGAAGACTGCTGACTTGGCAGCTGTCCAAAAGACGACCATTGACACCTTGCACAAGGAGGGCAAGACACAAAAGGTCATAGCTAAAGAGGCTAGCTGTTCACAGAGCTCTGCATCCAAGCACATTAATAGAGAGGCGAAGGGAAGGAAAAGATGTGGTAGAAAAAAGTGTACAAGCAATAGGGATAACCGCACCCTGGAGAGGATTGTGAAACAAAA
>JACXGI010001289.1:0-59851 GCA_016801175.1 Esox masquinongy
TTCGGAGATACTGAATTTGGGATTTTCATTAGTTGTCAGTTTTAATCATCACAATTAAATGAAATAAACATTTGAAATATATCAGTCTGTGTGTAATGAATGAATATAATATCCAAGTTTCACTTTTTGAATGGAATTACTGAAATAAATCAACTTTTTGATGATATTCTAATTATATGACCAGCACCTGTATATCTGCCCCTGTACTCTCCTTTCCTCAATCCTATTGAGGAATTATTTTCAGTATGGAGGTGGACGGTGTACGACCGCCATCCCCAGGAGCATGTCACCTTCCTTCGGGCCATGGATGATATGATGATCACTGCTGACCAATGACAGGCTTGGTTTTGCCATTCCAGAAGATTTTTCCCACGGTGCATGAATAATAAAAATATTTATTGTGATGTGGACAAAACCTCATGGCCACATACGGAACACAGAATTGATGGGAATTAGTGTTGTGTCCTAAACATAAATTTCATGGCATTTCCTTCTTATAGTATTTCTTATATTAGTCAAAGTTATCTATGTTGCACTAAAAGTTACTTTATTGTGTCAGTGATTGCAGATGTCTTCATTGATCACACTTGATAATTGCATAGAAATTATGGAAATCATTTTCAGTCATTTGTGAGAGTAGTGTACAGTTAAAGCTTTTCCTAATGAGAAAACAGTTTAATATATTGTACTGGATTACATTTAGCAAGCCAAAGGGTTATTTGTGAATGTGTCTTCCATTGTCTGCTCTTGGATTAACTGGTTGTTACAATTACTATATTGAGAGGATTGCATTATGTTGTGTTTCTATGACATAATCAATATATTCATTATATTTCACAAAACACTTGGTTGGATCATTGATCTTTGGTAAAATGTGTGTGATGAAAGCACAATCAGCATTTTTCAATGTAAGGCCTGCTTTTTTGTGATACGTGTGATAAGTTTTGAGTTTTGTACAAAGACTTAGAAAAAGAAAACACACATACTTGTTAAAATAGTACCAAAGCAAGTTATATTATGCAGCCTATATTGAGGCAACCCATAGGATCTATGTTCAGAAGGCTAGTCTTGATGAGAGTGGAGGCTTTCTTCTGGCAAAATGTCCAAATAGCTTGTTGGCATGAAGGTGACATCTAATTGTAGTTTAGGAATCTTTGTGACCCCAAGATTGAACCATCATCTGCAATTCTTCAACTGTGACCCTTGGATATTTTTTTCCAACATTTTTTTGTTTAACTATCCTCCTCACTGTGCGTCGGGGCAACATACACTCAGATCCTCTTCTAGGCAGGTTTAATACAGCTTTAGTTGTTTTGAAGATATTTATTTTTGCCCTAATTGTATTATTAATATTAGGGATGTAACTGTTTTTATAGCCATTGTCTAAATTATAAAGCTCAACAACCTTTTGTCTCATTTAATTTGTGTTCCCTTACCTTACCCCTGTTGACAGATGAAAAGGGCAGTTTAGATTAAAAATGCCATTAGACCCCCGTCCGGTACCAATGAGACAAGTCTCCAAATTCTATATGGCTGATTCAAATACAATAATCCAGACCTGAAGCTACCACTAGTAAAATGAGTGAGGTTTGGACTTCTGTTGAAACAAAAGAGTAGACTTGAGCCGTCTTCACATAAGTGTGTAAATAAAGGAATTCCAAAATTTTCTTGAGTACTGGGTTTGATCAACACGCGCGCGCGTGCAGTTAACCTGGCTTAGGTTTGTGAATAAAAGTTGAAAAATAAAAGCCTCACATTTCCAAAATGAGACACATTTAAGTTCAAATAAATTGCCAACCTGGGGGGGTGCAGTTAGAGCCGTTCAGCCGAGTAAGAGATGAGGACCTTCTTTCGGCGAGGCGCAACTGGACTTGTTGTTGAACTCTCTTTGCCCTTGCCAACTCATCCGATATGGAACCCTCCGGCCCCAACTGCACGTCAGACGGAACAGCATAAGTTGTGACCGAGGTGTTGTGCTGTCGGGCGGAAAGTAAGCAACTATCGGAAACAACTTTCGCACTCATTGTATCGCTGCAACACCACCCTTCCACACAGCTGTCCTCTACGAGTCCACTCTGTCTCCACCAAAGCGAATCGCGATAGGAGTTCAGATGTAACGTAGGGCGTTCCCCTGCTAATGCACATGCGCCTTTGCATCTCCCTCGCATATCTTACAGATGCCTACCCAGCCTAACTGATTTGAATGTTTTGTAAAGCTCAAAACAATGACTGTATGTATATATTATACTAATGTTTTTTATGTTGCATGAAGAAGAAAGCTCGGATTAGTGAAAATCTAGTATTTCAACATGCATTTCATCATCTGATATTATGGTAGCCTACTTTTTGGCTTTAGGCCTACATTAGAGACTTGTAATTTGCTTCGTGGTTCCTGGAAACCAGTGCCGAACTTGGCACTTTGGGTGCCCTAAGCAACATTTGCTTTGGAGCCCCCTCTACCCTAGCGTTCGGGGGATCCCTAGTGGTTTGGGTCCCCATAGCAGTAGGGGGCCCTAAGCGACTGCGTATGTCACTTATGCCTAGAACCGGCCCTGCTGGAAACCACCAAGCATTTTGAATGAAGAGCCGTTTCTGGAGCAAAATAAGCCATCTTTTTAATGCCTCTAATTGACCACAGTAAGTTTGTGATAGTTCTTGCTGTGCCGTAACGGAACCAGCAAGAACTATCCCTGTTTTGTTTAAACTGAAGTTGAAGTAGGAAATGGGGTCCTGTTTCATCTGCTGGAATGAAATTGCTTATGACTAGCGTTTTAGATATGGTAAGTTAAAACACATTGATTTGGGTCTCGGTTAATGAAAACTGTGGATAAGGATATTAATTATTGAGAGCAGTCGCTAGCAATTTACTGTACAATGCCAAGCTAGTCCTGTTAAACATGGTTACTTAGCTGCTGTTTGTGCAACAGACAGGCGTGTCCTTAGAATAGGCTGCCCAGATTTAGTGGTAAATCGTGAAAGTATAAATTGTTATTTCTACTGCCTGGTAAATGTTTTAATGTTCGCGTTTTTGCCAAGTAACCGCAAAGGTATATAATTTGCTTGTCAAAAGGTAATTATCAATGAAACAGTCATTTCTACTGATAAATGTGTGCTGATGTTATTGTTTGTTGGTATGTTATATAAGCAAGATAAACCAGAACGTTGTGTTAACCAATGAGGCTGTTGTAGTTACTTATTAGTGCATTACTGGCATTGGCACCAAGCACACAAAATAGTATTTTACTGCATTGGCTTGTAACTGCTGATTACAGACGGGCACAGAACACCACATGAGCATGATCAAAGTTGGTGTTTCACATATAGCTACTTTCTAGAAAGAGTATTTTTCATCTTTTAAAAATTATCTTGTGGCGTTTCATGAACAGACCAATACAGAAGTAGATTCTACCCTGAAATTAAAAGTCGCTTGTTCAAGATTGTTTTAGAGATCTTGTTTTCATGAAACAAATCTATCATCGTCAACATTACTAATTAGTACATTAATTTGTTGTGCCATGGTGCTCTCTTTAATTGCATTTCTATTTGATTAATAACTCAAGGTAAATATAAGTCTTACTATTTAGAGAGTTGCAGCTCTTCCGAGGCTACTTTGAGGGCAGTAATGTACCATGCCACCACTGGGCAAGCAATGATCAGCTATTAAAGTATGACCAATGTAATAACTGCATCATGTTTATTGATGGCTTATAATGGATCCACAAATGATGAAAAAACTCTTAAGGTTATTCTAACCCCTTAAAAACCCTTTACAAAAGTTTCCTTATCAAGTAAAAAAATAATCACATTGAAACTCACACTTATGGCTTTAGTCACTGTTAACAGTGAATGCTGGAGGCAGTGTGAAAACAATATAAAAACACCATCATATATTTTGTTTGCCAAAAAACATTTCTGGGACTTGGGCAATGTCTTCAAAGTAGAAATCTCACATGATTTAAGACTGAAATAGTCATCTTTGTCATAAAACCTGGTGGCAAAATGTGATACTGGTTCTTTTCTCATTTCGTTCATGTATCCCGTAAGCAATTTCAGAATCATAAGCTCAATTGGGTCTGTGTTTTGTTAAGGCTTACCCCAGCTTAGAGTTTTGATAACTGTAAATCTTGTCAGGACAAGGTGATGTTTCTCAACATAATTGCTTCTACTATGTAGATGTCGTGTGCCATATCACAAGAATTTCATTGTTCTGAATGGCGCTGTGTTATTTGGTGCATGTGATAAATAAACTGTGAAATTGAAATTGAATTAACTCTAAGAAAAAAATATGTTTGCTTATATTTAGCCTATATTGATAAGTCACCTTGTCCTATGTATGTATGAAAACATAAAGATGGATCTTATTTGAAGTGGATCTTTATATCCCCTATTGAAGAAATCAATGTTGTAATAAGGCAAAGAGACTCTTTTCATGTTTTGCCGTAAGGTTTCACAGGGGTTTCATGACTCTTACTATTTCAGTCATTTAGATGCTATACATCTCCTGCCTGGTATTGTAAAAGTATTTATTACAAACACTTCAGCACAGCTTTGATAATTGCAGTACTATAAAACACATTATATCCTACATGTATCTTCCTTTTTTTCTCCCAGCCAACAGATGTTTGTTCCCACTTGAATATGTATGCAAATTACTGCTCTTTGCTTATCTTTGAAATGTATGAATATACGGTCCAGTTAAAATATTCATTGAAAACTGTATGGATAACCCGTTGGATTGGAAAATTGAAGAGCCACTCTGTTCACATTATCATCCATCTGAAATCTTTTACCTGCTGCTAAATCCCGCCCTGCAAACAAAACAACCGTGACATCTGATTCTAGCCTACTAAAACAGAGAGCAGCGCATTTCTGCCCCCAAACTTACTGCTGCATACATGAATCTAACTATGATTAGGATTGTGGTGATATATACAGTAGTAGACAAGGTTAGGATTTCTGCTTTTTTCTAATACATTTTCTAACATTTCTATAAATGTATTTGCTTGGTCATTACAGGGTATTATTGTGTGTAGATTGATGAGGGAGAAAAAAACATTTATTTTCAGAGGCTGTAAAAAGAATTGGAAAAGTTAAGGGGTCTGAAAACTTTCTGAATGCACTGTGTAGAACTGTTAACATTACACTTCCACTATTTGACTTGACAACTGTATATGCTGATATGAGTTTGTGATACATACACTGAAAAATATGTATAAACGGAAAATGTGTCTCATTTTGGAAAAAAATCACAAATGTTCTATACGCACATACTGTATTTGTTTTCCCAGATATGTGAAATCCATAGACTTGGGCATAATTAATAGATTTTAATTGAATTATTTTCTTATGAATTGTAACTGTAGTATCTTTGAAATTGTTGCATATTGTCACGGTTGTGGTGGCAGGACACAGGCACAGAGACGAGAGTGTGGTAATCCATAGTTTAATCAAATAAACAAAAACAAAGCAGAAACCGCTGACATTGGGCAGCAAGTACAAAACAAACCACAATGATCCACACCGGGTGTGCACAAACTTTGAACCTAAATAGGTTCAAAGTTTGGAGGCAACGATCTACACAATTGGAGGCAACGATCTACACCTGCCTCCAGTTGGGGAGACCAAAATGGATTTAGAGGTGCCAAGAGGCACCACTTTCCGTCCGGTCCTGACTACGGCCGCAGCACAGCACAGAGATGGTTAGAGGCATAGCAAGGACGTGACACATATTGCATTTTTCTACACTATATTCAAGCAATTAGACATGAGTGTGTTATATGGCCACGATACAATGGCTAAGAGCTTGTGAAAAAGGAAATTTGATAATTGACAAAAAGATAACCAACAGGCTTTTGTTAATGGCTTGCTTGCAATACATGAAAGGGATCTTGTTTCTTGGGGCAACTGAGGAAGTAATGAACTGGACAGATGGCTACTGTAGGTCAGAGGAAACTGTTAAGTTGTTAATCTGTTTGTTGTTTTGCAAAGAGAAAGCCCAAGGGCTCTGGGAGGTGGGGTGACCCACTGAGGTGACACTCTGGGAGGGGGGTGGCCCACTGGGGGACTCCTATTTAGCCAGGGTCCGAACATCATTCAACAAGAACGGTGTTGGATCAAGCCTAACTACTGTTTCCTGCAACTGCTGTATCAATAAAGGTTCAATTTGAGTATTCAGACTTTACTCCATAATTTGTGGTAATTTCCATGACAATCTTAAGGATTAAGCAACGTGGAGAACGTTAGGTGTGTTATAATGGCCATACATCACAAAACCCTGAGAGGCCTTATTGTAATTATAAACTGATGTAATTAGGATATTAAAAAAGTGGTCCTTCTCGTGGTATACACCATCCTATAAACCTGGTTGTGTGAATTCTGAATACTCATTGGCTGATACCACAGGTATGACATCACAAATGTTTACTATTATTGTGTTGGTAAGCAGTTCACAAAAGCAATAAGGCATCTTGGGGGTTTGTGATATATTGCCAATATACCACGGCAAAGCACTGTGTCCAGGCACTCTGCGATGCTTTGTGCCTTAGAATGCTGCTTAGCTGTGGTATATTGGCCATATACTGTACAACAAAACCTTGTGCCTTATTGCTTACATATACCACAGTTCTCAGCCAATCAGCATTGAAAATGTTTATTCACATTCAATTCCAAACAGCTATAAAATGTACATTACATTAGCTTACTGTCCAATAAGTTATACATTTACACAAATGTGTGGTGGGTTCCTTAAACTGTCTTCAGAAAATTTCATTTAATAACTCAATTTCATTCACATTGCTTTGAATAAATTCCAATCCAGACAACCTATTACATTAAAACCACTTGTACAATCCTGTCTCCAAAAACATTGGGACACAGTGTAAAATGGAAATAAAAACAGAATGCAATGATGTGCAAATCATTTAAACCCTATATTTAATAGATAATAGTGCAATGACAACATACTAAATGTTAAAACTGAGAAATGTTATTTTTTCTTGAAAAATTTGATGCTAGCTAAACATTTCAAAAAAGCTGGGTCAGGGGCAACAAAGGACTGGAAAAGATGTGTAATGCTAAAAAAACCCTGTTTGAACATCTCACAACTAATTAGGTGAATTTGGCATCAAATTCAAAATGGGCATGTATTTTTCCAAAAACAATAAAATGTCTCAGTTTCAACATTTGATATGTTGTCTTTGCACTATTTTCTTCTATTTTTTCTTTTTTTGCAGATCAGTCATTAATGTCAACCAAGTCAATGGTGAATACTGTCATTATTAGCATCATTTCTGCACCCCCTCTCTTTTCCCTTTTTTTCTCCTAATGCATTATTTCACACTCATTCACACAAACTCACACAAAAAAGACACAAAATACAGACATAAAAACAATACTATACACGTGGTGCATCGTCCCTTGCTTTTATATCCGGGAGATGTGAGGGCCCATCCTCCAGGAAAACCACAAAAAACAATTGGCACATGGGTTGGTGCACCTGCCTCCAGTGAGAATGTAACAATGTGTGCAGTTGGGAATCCAGTGCATTTGGCTGAGTGACACTCGACAACCTCCCCGGACCTGGAAAGCACCACATGTTCTTGGTCTAGTCATTGTGCTATTTATTCAGCACAGATCCTGTTTCTGGGATAGGTACACATGTACAATATACATATGTATATTGTGGATTGTGACCAGATGCACGACTGTGCCTGTCTTAGGTTGTCCCGATATCGCAGTTGGGATCTTACCCGTCATTGGCTAACCAGCCCTCTTCACTGGTCACACTTCAGGTCACAAATAGGCGAGGATTGGTGGATGTAATATGTCACGAGTACTTCTCGAGCATCCGGTAGCACACAGTTCTATCATGTGTTACAATAAAAAAGGTGCACCACCCACATGCCGCAAAATCCGAAGTCCCCCAGAGCACAAGCCAAAACTGCCACCGGACTACAAAAACTTGGTGTGCAACAAAACAACATGTTGTCTGTTCAAACACCCTTGTATAATAAAAGATTTATCTTCCCGAGATTACCAGCGCAACCTCAAGGGGATTAATCCATAATTTTTATTCACAAATACACACATACGTACATACATACATACATACATATATGTACACACATACACTTATTTATACACAAATGTTATTCTAGTAATTAGTTCCATCCCTCTAGATTCCAAAGAGGCAACCATCTTTCCCAGTAGACTAATATTTTTTCATTACCAGCAGCAATATATTTCTTGGTCTTTCTATGATTCTTCACAACATATTTGAATATGTCAAGGCTTCCACTGATGCAGTCTTGAAAATGTATGTTTTATCAAAGAGAAGAATCATGTTTTCAATTGATTGAGCATTGCCTCTCAGGTCACCCAATATGACTCTGTTGTTTTATATACACTAGTCCATACACTTGGTGCCAGGGGATTGGAATATCAAAACGATTTTCCCTAATGTTGGTGCCGCAGTAGCAAGATGAAAGAGATACATTTTACGGTTTAGTTTAGTCCGGTTTAACCATGCATGATCTTTAACAGACAGGTGACCAGGAGATTCATTGCTTTTCTAGAGTTTTATTTTTTTTTTCCTCCATTTGTCTGGTATGGCTGCAATGAATTGATTATACCTCTGAAGTGAGCATGTTGCACCATTTGCTTGTTTGAGTTGCTCATGAGTGGTAAGTTTCCCGTCTTTGTTCGTGATGTCTTTAAGAAACAAGATAACCTTCTCATACATTTTGTCAATGAAAATTGGCTTATTTTCAAATTAATATATTTGAGCTTAGCCATATTGTTTGGTGTAAGATTTGTTCAAGCTATTCAGGAGGATGGAATTGGAATTGTAACCAGCTTTGTATAGATTCCTTCATAAAGGTGGATGTTTCAAATAATGTACCATTGTCTATCAGTTTAAAATGGCACACTTTAATCTGAAACATGTCAAAGAGCTCGTCTTTAAACATGGGTATGGGACTGTCTTATTAGTCTACTTGAGAACCAGTCTGAATTCAGATATAGTTTTGGTATAATTGAAGCTTTACGTGACTTGATTCAAAGCCCTGATATTTATTAGTTTGACCCCACCCATTTCATATTCATTATATAAATGTTTGTTTTATTTTATCTGGCTTACCATTCCAGATAAAATCAAATATTCTTTTTTCACAGGACTTAAAAACAGACTCCCCCAGCATAGGAAGTGTCATGAATAAATGTGTGAACTGGGATAATACGAGTGAGTTGACTAGGGTAACCTTGCCATAGATAGTTAGATGCATTCCTGTCCAAGGTTTTAATATGCAATCGACCTTGGTCATTTTCCTGTCAAAGTTACAAGAAACAAGATTTTCAAAGTTTTTGGGAATATGTATACCAAGGACATCCACTTCCCCATCGGTCCATTTGAAGTTTACATATATATGATGGAATATAGGGTTTAAATAATTTGCACATCTTTGCGTTCTGTTTTTATTTGTATTTTACACACCGTCCCAACTTTTTGGAAACGGGGTTGTATATTTTTTAGTAGGAAAAGTTCCAAAGAATAATTCGAAACCACTCACCAGATTAGAAAGACAGGTGGAAATTTTACAGGTAACCAAAAAATACTTCCACATGCAGGGTCCACAACTACTTCCTGAGGACATGAGTGGCACTGTATGAGGTCATGCATGTGTAGTACTCTCAGTTCTTGTCTTTCTCTGAAGTCTTGCGAAAGTTCTTCCGGTTGACCTTCCTATTAATGATGAAGCCAATAGGCGTCTGATCTTTTCCATCATTCAGTGAACCACCCTCATCCTTCACCAGTGTCCATTTCCTCTTCTTCTCACTTTCCTTTAGGCAATGTGGGGAGATTGCTCCTAGACCTATACCCTCCTCTTCCTCCTCATCTAAGTGAGAAAGGCCCATCCATGACTTCTTGGGTTGGTCAAGCTTGTTTCCCTCTGGATCACCATCCATCCGTCCCCGACTAGGCCTAGAAAACACAATCTTATGCTCTGAGCTGCTGCTCTGGCCCTGGTTGAAAGTAGGTGTAAAAGGCTCCTCAGAAGCTTCTGCCATAACACTTTTGTTCTGCTGCAGGCTTTGTATGTATTGCTGAGCAACCATTTTATTCTTGTGGTCACTGGTGTCTTGCACATCCTCCAGGCTGTAGCGTGTCCAGCGTTCAGGGTTAACCAGGTAATCTGGCACTCCTCCTTTGCAAGTAGGCTTGCTGACAAATTTTCCAACGTTCTCCTTATACTTCTTTCCAGTTGGCATCAGTGGATGTGGACATGTAAAGCTGCCATCAATACCATTGTCTAGGCCTATGTGGGACGAGGCAAGCTTAGCGGCACTCTCCAGGCAATCAAAGATGCTTTGGCTGCGGCTGGAGAAGCTTGAGCTGCCACCTGTCAGACTGAACGCTGGTTTCTTGGGACCAGAATTAGGAACAGAGTTCTGGTGCTCTTCATCATCAGATGAGGAGGACAAGTCTTCCACCTTTGGGTCTATAGACACATTACATTCGTCTAGGTCAGAGTCAATCAGAGAGAGATCATCCTTCAGTTTCATAGTATCACTGGACAATGGACATGCCCTGTGCTCCTCTTGCTCACACATTGCTCAAGGGCTTGGGTCTGATTCCACAGGAAAATGCAACAACTTGCACAGTCAAGGGATCAAGAGCCTGGAAGAGTAAGAGGGTTGAGTGAGCAAGTGGTAATTGAGACACAGCAAGCATTATTATTATTTACTTTTTTAAAGTAGATGAAACTATATGACATGCAGCTCTGGAAAAAATTAAGAGACCACTCCTAATTTTTCTTAAATCAGAATCTCTACATGTATGGCAGCCATTCCATTCCAGTGTCTGCTACATTCCAACACAGGCACACCTCATTTTACTTAATGAGGTACTGATTAGGTGATTACCAGAACCAAATCTAATTTAACGAGGAAAAATATAAAAAAAACACTGCTGTGGTCATCACTATTCTCTTGCAATAGGACCAGCTTGATGGCAAAAACAGTGCAAGTAATACATCAAAGGTCATTTCAATTAAAAAAATAACTATTCAGCATGACAAAAGAGTTGAAAAGAAAAGATTTGAGTGAGGAAAAAAAGGGTTCAATTCAGGCTTTACTGGCAAAGGGATAGTGAGTGTCAGGTTGCTTCCATCCTGAAAATTCCAAAGATGGCGGTTCAGAAGAACAAGGTCAAGCAACAGACATTGGGGACAACAAAGCTACAGACTGGCAGAGGGCAAAAACGACTGTCCACTGACTGAGATGACCGTCAACTCATTCGAATGTCACCCAACAACCATAGGATGACATCAAGTGACCTACAAAAAGAATGGCAAACTGCAGCTGGGTTGAAGTGCACGGCGAGGACGGTTCGAAACAGGCTCCTAGGGGCAGGGCTGAAGTTGTGCAAAGCTAGAAAAAAGCCCTTCATCAATGAGAAGCAAAGAAGAGCCAGGCTGAAGTTTGCAAAAGACCATAAGGATTGGACCGTAGAGGATTGGAGTAAGGTCATCTTCTCTGACGAGTCAAATTTTCAGCTTTGCCAGCCCAATCTCCAGACCTGAACCCGATTGAAAACCTCTGGAATTTGATCAAGAGGAAAATGGATGCTCACAAGCCATCAAATAAAGCCGAGCTACTTGAGTTTTTGTGTCAGGAGTGGCATAAAGTCACCCAACAGCAATGTGACAGACTGGTGGAGAGCATGCCAAGACGCATGAAAGCTGTGATTAAAAATCAGTGTTATTCCACCAAATATTGATTTCTGATCTATTCCTAAGTTAAAACGTTAGTATTTTGTTGTTGAAAAATTAATATGAATTTGTTTTCTTTGCATTATTTGAGGTCTAAAAACAATGCATATTTTTTTGGTTATTTTGACCAGTTGTTTCCCACAAATAAATACTCTAAATGACAATATTTTTATTTGGAATTTGGGTAATGTTGTCAATAGTTTATAGAATAAAACAAAACTGTTTATTTTACTCAAACACATACCTATGAATAGTAAAACCAGAGAAACTGATAAATTAAGAGACCACTGCTAAATTTTTCCAGAGCTGTAGATGCAAAGTGGGTCCATTTCTGCCACAACTAAAAGCAGGACTTAACATTTATATTTGTTCTAGTCAAGTGAAAATTAACACAAAGAAGGCAATCCGAACATAGACGGCGTAAGAATAAAATATGCACATGCGCTGTCTGTGAATAAGAACAAAGCCTTGTATCTTTTTCATCGCAAAATGTCTGTGACATTTTGCTAAGTAGGCTATATCTTTGGGTTTCAATTCCAATATAACAATGACATGCGCTCCTAATTGCTTAGCAAATTACTTACCTCAAGTCTGGTGAAGTCAACATACACCTGTAATGGTACTCCGTCCACTCTGAAGACACACAAAGATACACATATTAAAACATTAAATGGTATGCACAGCAAAATCTACAATTTGAATTTAATCAACATTTCAACAAAGGCAGGTGTATTAAGCATCACCAAATTGATATCATTGCTTGTTTCACGACACTGTCTCATTTTGTTACATCCAAGGATATGCTTTTTATATTTTCACCAGCCCTAATTGTATGTATATAGACCATCACCTGTCATTCCCCGATTCAGCAAGCAACTGCTCACAGTTAGCTTAATCGTACCACTGTGATCAGTAAGTCAACCATTTGTACAACACATTTTGCAGAGTGCGTTCATGACACGATGCAGAAAAAAATGGGGTATGAAAAGTTTCTTGTTCTAAAGCTTGGTGCAGTTCCAACACTTGCCACAGACAGACCCAGCAGCAAGCAAGGATCGTCGTTTACCAGTAAGTAGCTAGCAATGATAGAGATTGACTAGCTACTAAATAATGGTTGAAATATGGTGTTTTTCTGATTTTAAATGGAAACCGTGTGTAAATGTTGATCAAGTAGAGATTCTATCTTCAGCAAAAGCTGTTTTTAACATACTTATTGATGAGTGTGATTGAAAAAAAAAAAACAGCTTAATGCTACTTCAGGAACATAGTTTATTGAACTCAAGTGAAACTTAAACAGTAACAGGTACCATACGATTTAAACAGTAACATGAATCTAGTATTTATAATATACAATTTCCTTACACAATGCACACTTTCTACAAGCATTCTAAGTGTAGAATGCAAGTTTAGTACTAAATGCCTGGAAATCTCTGACAAATGCAGGTTTCTGCCCCGTCTGTCAGTCTTGAAACATGCAGTCCAACTGCCCCGTCTGTCCATATTCAAAAATGCATTTTGTTAATAAATAAATTATTAATAAAATGAATAATAAAAACCTTTAAATTTGTTAAATCTTCCTGATTGTTTCATGTAAACAGATGGGTTCTTGAAGATTTAAGTTCACTTCAGAATTTAGCTAGATGTTTGATTGTTTAATAGTACCTTACAAAGGTCAAGGTAATATACTTAACAGTTTAACCTAAGGTATCTTTTTCAATACCTTATTGCTACCTCCAGTGGGTAATTTGGTTAAAAACAAATTTGCAACTTGGGGATGACACATACTGCACGATTTGGGAAAATATTGAATCACCAATTTCTTAGGCCAAATATTGCAGTTATGATTATGAATTTTCAAACACTTGGGTATACATAGCGTAGATAACCTCACTTCTGAAATGAGATCCTAGAAATCGTAGCCTACATAAAATCCTAACTAAATAAAAAATGAGTTGCAGTTAAATGCTTTTGAAACATGTAACATTTCTTAGGCTACTGATTTCAAGGTACAGCCTGTCTAAAACATTTTAGTATATGGAGATAGTTTACAACATTTTGATAGATTTCTTATAAATAGCGAGTCACAAATAAAAACTGTGAGTCGCAAATTGGTGATGCAACTGTCAAATAAAAATCTGTCAACAAATATGCGCTTATTGTTTCACAAACATATGTTAAAATCCAAAAACAAATAATTGTTAACAAAAACAAAGGATGAATATCGAATAAATGTAAGAATGTTTTATGTTCAAACATGTCAGATCAGTTGTCATCTGCATTTTACAAGTTTGTGATTAGGACCTCTCACTTCTGGTTATGCTTAATCTCCAGAACCCATACACTACGATTTAAAAGTTTGGGGTCACTAAGAAATTTCCTTTTTTTTTTTAGAAAGAAATTGTTATTAAATCATTTTACTTTAATAACATCAAATTGATCAAAAATACAGTGTAGACATTGTTAATATGGCTGGAAATGGCTGATTTCAGTGGAATATCTACATAGTTGCTGATAATGGGCCTATCACTCTGCTCCAGTGGCATGTTGTGATTGCTAATCCAAGTTTAAGGCTAATTGATAATTAGGAAACCCTTTTGCGATTATGTTAGCGCCACTGAAAGCTGTTGTGCGGATTAGAGAAACAATCTGGCCTTCTTTAGACTAGTTCAGTATCTTCAGTATCAACGTTTGTAGGTTTGATTACAGGCTCAAAATGGCCAGAAACAAAGAACTTTCTTCTGAAACTCATCAGTCTATTCTTGTTCTGAGAAATGAAGGCTATTCCATGCGAGAAACTGCCAAGAAACTGAAGATCTTGTACAACATTGTGAACTACTCCCTTCACACAACAGCGCAAACTGTCTCTAACCAGAATAGAAGCAGCGTGGGTGGCCCCGGAGCGCAACTGATGAAGAGGACAAGTACATTAAAGTGTCTAGTTTGAGAAACAGAAGCCTCACAGGTCCTCAACTTGCAGCTTCATTAAATAGTTTACACCAGTCTTAAGGTCAACACTGAAGAGGCGACTCCAGGATGCTGACCTTCTAAGCAGAATTTTTCCTTTGCCCATCAAAGTTTTTTCTTTTTATTGGCCAGAGATATGGCTTTTTCTTTGCATCTTTGCCTAGAAGGCCAGCATCCCAGAGTCGCCTCTTTTCTACACTGTATTTCTGATCAATTTGATGTTATTTTAACAGACAAAGAAAATTGTTTTTCTTTCAAAAACAAGGACATTTGGTTAACACTTGGCAAAGTGGGTGGATTAACTTCCTGCCTGTTGGGCCCTGTCCGGAGTTATCCTCGGAAAGGGCCACAGTGTCACTGGACCCCCAGTCAGAGCCCCAAGGTTTACACTGCTATATTATTGTGCCGGGGGAGTAGGGTCATTTGTCCTTCTCCATTGTATATCCTTGTTAATCTAAGGAATACGCTCCCTGATTTTTTAAACTTAAGAAGACATGAGGTCTTGGACCACACCTTTGAGAACCAGGCTCAAAAGACTCGTAGCTGTCCCTGTCCAAAGTCCTCCCGGTTGTGTCGCAGATCAAGATGATATCTGACGATTCCAGCTGCCATTCCGCTGACAATTCCTCCCCCCGGATTGTCCCTCTCCTTGTCTACCTGGTCATGCTTCTGACCTGGATTATGTTTTATAGACTCTGGACACAGCCCACATGCATTTATTAATTACTACAATTTGTACTTATAAAATGTTGACCCGGCACAGCCAGGAGAGGACTGGCCACCCCTCAGAACCTGGTTCCTCTCTAGGTTTCTTCCCAAGTTTCAGCAGCTTTTAGGGAGTTTTTCCTAGACACTGTGCATCAACACTGTTGTTGCTTGCTCCTTTGGGTTTCAGGCTGGGTGTTTTGTAAAAGCACTTTGTGACAACTGCTGATGTAAAAAGGGCTTTATAAAATAAATTTGATTGACTGACTTGACATTTCTAAGTGACCCCAAACTTTTGAATGGTGCTGTATAAGATTGCTTTTGTTAACAAGATGATGTCTCGCTCAGTTTCTATTGGAGTGAAATGAGCAGTGACGTATGTCTGGTTCTGCTCCATGTAGCCTACAAACAGTTTGTTAATTATCTTATGTTATTATTTTCATGAACTGAAAGTTTAATGCCAAGTAACCAAGTCACATAGATAACTAAATCATTGCTAAGAAAAATATAAAATGGTCATTGTTTTCAGGCTTGTTATATAAATATAATGTTTCCTAAAAGGTTGGGACGCTGTGTAAAATGCAAATAAAAACAGAATGCAATGATGTGCAAATCATTTATCCCCATATTTAATTGAACCATTGAAAACAGTATAAAGACAACATATCAAATTAAATTCAACACATTTCAAAAAAGTTGGGACAGGGGCATGTTTACCACTGTGTTGCATCACCTCTTCTTTTAACAATACTCTGTAAGCATTTGAGAACAGAGGAGACCAATTGCTGTAGTTTTGAAAGTGAAATGTATTCAAAGGCTACAACAAAAATGTGTGCTGTTGGGGGTACTCGAGGACTGGAGTTGGGAACCACTGGTCCAGAGGACGCAACATCCATGATTCCCAAAAATAATTTCAAATTTTGATTTGTCAGATCACAGGACAGTTTTTCACTTGGCCTCAGTCCATCTTAAATGACCTCGGACCCAGAGAAGGCAGAGGCGTTTCGGGATCTTATAGATGGTTTCTTCTTTGCATTGTGGAGTTTTAACTTGGATGCAGCAACGTACATTGTTCACAGACAATGGTTTTCGGAAGGGTTCCTCAGCCCATGCAGTGATGTGCACTACAGAATCATGTCTGTTTTTAATGCAGTGCCGCCTGAGGGCCCGAAGATCACGTCCATCCAATATTGTTTTTTGGCATTGTCCCTTGCATACAGAGATTTCTCTGGATTCTCTAAATCTTTTAACGATATTATGTACCGTAGATGAGATCCCCAAACTCTTTATTCTTTAATTGTTTCACTATTTGCTTGCGCTGTCTTTCACAGTGGTGAATCCCTACACATCTTTACTTCTGATAGACTCATCCTCTCTGGGATGCTCTTTTTATACCTAAACATGTTACTGACTTGTTGCCAATTAACCAAATTAGTTTTGAGATTTTCCTCCAGATAAACTTTTTAGCATTACACAATTTTCCAGTTTTTTTGTTGCCTCATTCCCAACTTTTTTTTAGAAGTGTTTCTGACATCAAATTAAAAGTGGGCATGTATTTTTCAAGAAACAATAAAATGTCTCAGTTTCAACATTTCATATGTTGTGTTTGTACCATTTTCCACTCAATATAGGGTTTAAATTATTTGCATATCATTGCATTCTGTTTTTCTTTATATTTTAAACAATGTCCCAACATTTTTGGAAACCGGGTTGTAAATAAACAAATGCATTAATGTGTAATGCTCTTATTATAATAGTGCAGTGAATATTTATATTGTACCAGTACAGTATGTACTGTACCATAGTGGGTATCAAAGCATAGGCTTTTGCCAATCTGAAAAAGTTTCCTCAACAACAAAAAAATATTTACCTCGCTGCTAGTAAACGAAACAAAAACAAATGCTATATAGAACAAGATTCAAAGATTTTACTATGTTACAGTTCATAAAAGGAAATTAGTCAACTGACAGATTCATTACGCCCTGATCTATAGAGTTCACATGATTGGTAAAACAGATATGCCCATAAAGAAATGTTTGTGATCTTTTATTTCTGTTCATGAAATATTGGACCAAGACTATAGATGCTGTTGAAATTTTGGAATGGTTAGGAACGAAGCATCGCAGAGTGCTTGGACACATAACTTAGCTGTGTTATATGGCAATATATAATAAAGCCTCGAGATGCCTTATGGCTGTTTAACACCGGTTGCCAACACAATAAGAGTTGTAAAAAGTGATATGATATATCCATTGTATATGGTCTCTTGTAACCAGGTAGTTTGAAACCTGAATGCTAATAGCCGTGGTATGTGTAAGCAATAAGGCACAAGGGGGTTATATGCCCAATATTCAGTGGCTAAGAGGCAAGACACGTCATGGAGAGGTAAAAAGTGATGTGATGTCATACATGTGGTACAGTATACGGTCTCATATACCATGACTATCTGCCAATCAGCATTTAGTATTCAAACCACCAGTCTTATAACAGACAGTATACGACAGATATGACATCACAACACACTTTATGGCTCTATTTGTGTTGGTAACTTGTTAATATGACCAATGAGGCATCTTGGGGGTTTGCGATATATTGCCAATAAACCACTGCTAAGCGCTGTGACCAGGCACTCCGCAATGTGTCTTGCCAAAGAACAGCACTTTGTCGTGGTATATCGGCCATATACACAACCCCCTCGTGACAGCTTGTTCACATACCATGGCTATCAGCAGGGCTCAAAATTAACGGTGTCCCGTCGTCCAGGGGACGTTAAAAAATGTTAACGGTTGATAAAAAATGTGACGGTTACAAAATACAAAATGCATTCACCAGTGGTTCCATACAAACATGTTTAAACACAAGGCCGATGAAATCATCATATTTAGCTTAAAAGTTCATTAACTATGAATAACTAAGACACATTACAAGCACTACAATGTGTTCATCGGGAAGATGGCGGCGCATCGAGTGAACACCATTCTCAAATGTGCACTTGATGCGAGCGGTTTTTGTAATGACAAATGGATATATTGACTAATGTTAATGGGAAAAAATGGAAGAGGGAAGATGCAACTATAGCAGTGTTTCACAATCCTGGTCCTCAGGACCCAAAGGGGTGCACATTTTTGTTTTTGCCCTAGCACTCACACACCTGTTTCAAATGTTACCCTACCACTTACACACTAGACTGACATAATCAACCTATCATCAAGTCCTTCATTTGGATCAGGTGTGTGAGTGCTTGAGTGCCCTCAATCGGCCCAGGATTGGGAAACACTGAACTATAGGATTGTGCCTTACTGCCTTTGGACATTCCAATAAACATTTTGTAAACCAAATAGGAAAGAAATTCAGGTTTCAATGGTAAATCAGGAAGTCTTCAAAATAATCAGCTTTTTTTCTATGGTCCGATTTTTGCTATGGGCTATAAGAAAGCTAAGATAGGCTATGTAAAATGTAAAATGAGGTTTGAAACAAGGATGCCTGGCTAGGCATTGTATTGTAATTATTTCGGTTATGTAAACGCAGAATCATTATAAAAAATTAAAAAAATCATTATATTGTTGGGCATTTATGCACAAATGAGTTAGGCATAATGTTCAATAATATTACCCAGATTGCTGCTAGTTTACAGAACTCTTTTTTAAATTGCTGCTAGTGTACAGTGTTATGTATAGTGTTGCTTTATTTTTTTGTCTGGCTATATTTTTCTTATATATTCTTCTTCTTAACTCTCACACCGCAGTTGTCGTGTCGGGTGCCATGTCACACGAATTTCATTGTGAAGGATGACAATGTGTTGTTCGGTGTATTTGACAAATAAACCTTGAAATTGAAACTTGACAGGAAATTTTGCCTGCAGACTGAGGCTGTGTGTTCCGGGAGTAGCTATGGTAATTCCGGGAGTAGCTATGGTAATTCCGGGAGTTGCAATGGCAAGTTTGATCTCTCTACATGACCAGTCTTAGTCTGAGCATAGTTTGAAAACGTGAACTAACTTCGCTAGCTAGCTACTGTTTACAAGCCGCCCAAGTGTATGGTAGACACATTTGAGCTATGATCAGGTAAATACATATGTTGCTGGCTGACATTATTGTTAGTTACAATAGGATGAAAGTGTGGGTGAAGCAGAGAATGTGAAACCTGGGGAACACACGCTTTTTAGTAGGCTATATTGTGGTGTTATGTTGTTTAACCAGGCAGCTAGTTGTGGAATAGAATATGTCAACATCATCCCCATGGAATATTATGTAGTGTAAGTTAGAGTTCAATTAATAAATTAAATAATTTATAACTAACATTTGGTTTATGTAATGTCAACTGTCTGTGTCAGAAATAAAACTACTTTAAAAGTGTTGCAAATGACCTAAACCTATTTTGTTTTTTCAAAATGTAAAAAAATGAAGTATTCTAATTTTGGGATGGGTCAAGTTCAGTTTGGGATGGTTGAAATTGCATTTCGGGAAGGTGCCGGGACAGTGAGAAAAAAGTTAGTTGCGAGCTCTGGCTATCAGTCAATCAGCATTCGAACCACCCGTTTTGGGATTTACTAATCTTAATCTGATATACTATATACACTGGTCAAAAAAATTAAAGGAACACGTAATCATCTCAGCATAACACAAAGTCAATTAAACTTCAGGGATATCAATCTGTCCAGTTAGGAAGCATAAGCGATTGTGAATCAATGTCACCTGTTTTGGTGCAAAGTAAAGTGACAACAGGTGCACTGGAGAGACAACAGCAAGACAACCCCCAAAAAGGAATGGTTTTGCAGGTGGGGGCCAGAGACAATTGCTCTCTCCTTATACTTCCTGACTGATTCTTCTCTAGTTTTGCGTTTTGCACAGGCAGTCCAACTCCTCCAGGACGGCACATCCATACGTGCTGTCGCAAGAAGGTTTGCTGTGTCTCCCAATACAGCCTCAAGAGCATGGAGAAGATACCAGGAGATGGGCCGTTACACGAGGAGAGCTGGACAGGGCTGTAGAAGGGCATCAACCCAGCAGCAGGACCGGTATCTGCTCCTTTGCGCGAGGAGGAACAGGAGGAGCACTGCCAGAGCCCTACAAACTGGCCTCCAGTGGGCTACTGGTGTGCATGTTTCTGACCAAACTGTCAGAAACAGACTATGAGGGTGGCATGAGGGCCCGACGTCCTCTAGTGGAACCTGTGCTCACAGCCCAGCACTGTGCAGCTCAATCAGCATTCACCAAAGAACACCAGAATCAGCAGGTCCGCCATTGGCACTCCGTTCTCTTCACAGATGAGAGCAGGTTCACACTAAGCACGTGACAGACGTGAAAGAGTCCGGAGACGCCGTGATGAACGTTATGCTGCCTGCAACATCATCCAGCATGACCAGTTTGGCGGTGGGTCAGTGATGGTCTGGGGAGGCATATCCTTAGAGGGTCGCACTGATCTCCACGTGCTAGCCAATGGTACCCTGACTGCTGTTAGGTTCCAGGATTAAATCCTCAGACCCATTGTCAGACTTTACGCTGGTGCAGTGGCCCCTGGGTTTCTCCTGGTGCAGGACAATGTCAGGACCAAGGGCGTAGGAGCCAGGGGGACATGTCCCCCTCAATATTAGAAACAGGTTAAATTGTCCCACTCAATAATGTTTTCTTGTGTAATACTTTTATTTTGAAAAAAGTGATGCGTTGGAACTTGGTACTCATGGCACCGACTCCAACATTCTCATTCATTCTTTCATGACGAGCAGTGATTAGAGCAGTGTGTGTAGGCTGGCTAAGTGGATTACTGTAGCTCTAAGTTTTGTTTTCACATTAAGTGTAATGTGTATAAACATCAGTACATTTTCATAGCTATAGAACGAATATTATAAAATGTAAGCTTTCTTCTGGCTAAAAAATTGTTAAGAGGCAGTTAGCTAGCTATCTTTATTTTCAGGTTTTATCAAACAAATGTTACAGTAGCTTGCTTGATAGAAGACTAAGTAGTTCCTGTGGCTGTGTGAAAAAGTGATACAGAAGTGAATGATTTGAAAGGAAGAACGCCTGCTAAAATGATTTGCAAAATCTTTGTCTTAGTCTTCACCAGAGGGTCTGCAAGTAGCTAGCCAAGTAATGGATGAGTCACCACCAGTCAAAAATGGATTGTAAGCAGTTAAGGTTCTTGGTAACAATCTCCACACCACAGCTGGCAATTTATTTTTTTCAGTTTAGATGTTTTAAATCATCTGTATATAGCTATGGGTCCAAAAAGTCTGTTCATTATTTTAATTATTTTTAAAATTATTTTTTATATTATTTGGTTTATGCTATCTATGATCATGGCCCATCATTGATAAGTGCCACCCCAAGATAACCATGTAAATCAATCAGTCATTGAATATGATCTCTGATAAAAGGACACCATCTGAATTTAGGGATGTATGTGTTTACTTTATACAGGAGAGAGGCTGTCATAACAATAACACTGGTCAGACAAGTAGGCAGAGCGATGGAGAGAGTCCACAAACGAACAGGTAAGATAGTGAGAAGTATTAATTCAAGGCGGTCTATAGGAGCTGATTGGAAAACTTAAAAGCTGGACTAACATGCCTGACTGAGATGTTACCAACACCATTGTAGTATTCGTCATTTTAAAAGATGTACTCTGGTTACATTATCATCTATCCGAAATGCCTTTCCAGCTGAAAAGTCCCACCATGCAAAAAATAAAAAAATCACACAAGGTATAATTTAGTAGCGCCACAGGCTGTCCAGGAGCCTTAAGCCAGCTAGCCTTTATCAAAATGTAGGCCTACACAATATTGTCTAGCCCCGTTTGAGTATTGGTAAGTAACCACAAAATTGTTAAACCAGTTTGCTTTTGAAATCGACGCTAGACCAACTTGCAAGCCTACCAGCAGCGTCTGTATGGTAAACTAGCATTATGAAACGTTAGCTGCTAGAAATAGGGTGGAATGGAACGTGAAAACACATCAACTACACACATGCAATCGATGCCTTAAATACATCTTACGTTGCGTGCTTTAATACGTTACATTACTGTCGCTAGCTACTACATAAATATTCAAAATTAATGTATGGCATACTTTGATCTCACTACTTTACCTGCAAGCTGGCAACGGTGGCTCAGATAGTGGGAACTGTATATTGTAGTGATCGGGGTCGATTGATACTGAAGGTACGGAATTAATGATCAGCGTCTTGTGAGCAACATTTAAAAAAACACTTCCGGGTCACTAAAATTAGAAACATTCAAAATAGAGGCCAACAATTTACTTCAAAACTGATTTAAATTGAATTTATTTATTGTTTAAGAAAATGTACCTCTCAAAACATTGACAACAATTCAGATTTTATCATATTCAAGAGTAATTTCAATAAAAAGTGGGTATTAAAACACGTTCCAAAATTCAGACAATGCGAATGACTGAATATGGAATACATATTCATATTGAATGAATTATGATCAGCGTCTTAGAATCCGTAGCAATAACACGACTTCCAGTTTTCGTTTTTTGCCTTCAAAATAATAGTCCAATGAATATATTTTATATGAAATCCATCTTTGTTACAGTTTTGCAGTGTATATTGTAAAAATATGCACTCAGCAACACTATATTATCCACCCCAACACATACTGTAACACACAATGGATATGTGTTGCCTTATATAAGGAGTGTGTATAGTCAAAATATGGTGTCAAATCATGTAATTACAAGTGTTGCTGGCATTTTACGCCGCCAGATTAAACTGATGCTAAGGGCTGTTTTAATGCGTTGGGGAGAAGGAATTGTGTTTTGTTTTTTTGTGTTATCGGGAATATTGCTTCTGGGATATTGATACTATATGGTTGGCGATGTGTCTAGTCTACAAGTTTGAGGAATTATCAGTTGCATATGCTCCTTTTATCAAGCAGTGTCAAATACAGCACAATATTTATAAACATCACTATCCATCAAAGCTGTAGTCTAGGCTACTGGAATACCAACATGCTGCCAATCTAAGATAACGGATTTTACGTGTTGGTTCAAAACCGCCTTGGTCGAACTAGCCATCTCTTCCAGCTGGAGTTCGGCTTACGAAACAGTTCTAAGTGCCAACAATTATTAGAATTTCGATTAAGACGTGAGCAAAGTCCGTCGTTTAAACCGAATAGCATAAAGCGCAGAACGCTCAGAATACCATGGATAAGGTAAACTTAAGGTAAAATTGAAGACCGGCGACTGATATGTATCACAAAATACTGTATATGGCATGTACCACAATCGATAGGGTTTCCCCGATCTTTGTGGTTTCGCTTCAACAAAACATCATTTTTTCACGTAGATCATCCTTATTTCACAAAGTTCTTCCAAATAGCTTCAATCGGGGAAGAGCAATGTAAGGGGACGAGTCCATTCGCATGTTGGCTTTTCGTCTGCCTACGCTGGGTTCGTACCCAGATTGTGGGCGAGAATGTTTGGCTTTTCCAAAGAAGCTAGTTGTTTTGTTATCAACGCAGGAAGTTGACATTGACTAGCTCATGTAGCTAGCAGCAGTAGGACGTCAATCCACTTTTTTTAGCACAGAGTACACCAGTGGCCTCTTGCAACACAGAGTACACCAGTGACACCTGTTGGTAAAAATAATTTCGCGCACCCAAAACATGCAACCTTAGGTGACGTACAACCTGACGTAGTGCCGAAACATTGTATTTGACCAACACGTTTTCTCGTGTTATCACTTAATAATATAATCATAACCTGAAGTTATATTTACCATGGGGATAGGTGTGTTGTTTTTGTAATTATTTCTTAAGAAAATAAATTATATAGTGTGTTGTAGAACAAGTAATAAACCTATTCATGTTTGAGCAACTACAGTATAAATCTGGACAAACAGGAAGATTTGAATAAAGAGGTAGCACATCTGTTTGTCATCGAACACATGCTTCCCTTAGGAAATATTTTTTACTTGGTTAAGAGTGGGTCACTGAGGACTTAATAAGTATCTTCATATTATTTGTTAAACATATGACAGGTAGATTTTTTTGTGATAGTGTTGAATCTGTGGAGCATGTACTGTTTGTGTATGTGAAATATGAATGGGAAAGGGTGAAATTGAAAGAGAGTATGAGAAGTCAAGGTGTTCAAATAATGTCACTTAGGGGGTTACTGGAAAATATAACAAATAAAGTTAGTTCATGTGTTAAGGTCTTTAAAGGACATGGGACTAGCAAATAGAATATAGATTTCCATCTCTGGTTCACACTCCAATACAATAGGTGGCGGTAATGCACCATTAAAGTTGGATGCCAACCGCCATAAAACATTGAAGAAGAAGAAGACGTGCTTTCCTTAAAACAATACAAGCCTCGAAGCGATGCCTCAGTGGAAAGTTTCTTTTTTTTATTACCCCGATGATACATCTACAAGCCGCAAGACGCCCCCGCTGCTCAGAAGGGAACGCTTGTGGGTGTGTTGGCCCAAAATGACACTTATGTAGAAGTCTCTTGGTTTTCTTTGCATTAAGGGTCAGGTTGTTGTCAGCGCACCATGCTGCCAGGCACTTGACCTCCTCCCTGTAGGTTGACTTGTCAGTGTCACTAATTAGGCACCGTGGTGTCACCTGCAAATTTGACTATGGTGTTGGAACTGTGTACAGGAACACAGTTGTAGGTGAAGAGGGCGTATAGGAGAGGGCTCAGCACACAGCCTTGTGGAACACCAGTGTTCAGGATCAGGGTGGAGGAGGTGATGTATTCTAACCTGACAGAATGGGGTCTGTTGGTTAGGAAGTCCAAAGTCCAGTTTCAGAAAGAGGGGCTGATCCCTAGGTTGTGGAGCTTGTTGACTAGCCTAGTGGGGATGACTGTATTGAATACTGAGCTACAGTCTATGAACAACATTCTCACGTAGGTGTTGCTTTTGTCCTGGTGGGTTGGGGCAGCGTGTAAAGCTGTGGAGATGGCGTCCTCTGTAGACCTGTTTGATCAGTAGGCAAACTGGTAGGGATCCAGTGTTGGGGGGAGGCAGGACTTAAGGTGGGCCAGGACCAATCTTTCGAAGCACTTCATGATCGTGGGGGTGAGTGCGACAGGTCGGAAGTCATTCAGGCTGGACGCAGTCGACTGCTTCAGCTCTGGCACAATGGTTGTGGTCTTGAAGCACATGGGGACAAACACCTGGGCCAGTGACAGGTTGAAAATGTCAGTAAAGATCTCGGCCAGCTGCCCAGCACATGCTCTGAGCTCATGCTTGGGGACACCATCACGACCAGCAGCCTTGCATGCATTCACCCTTCTCAGTGCAGACAACACATCTGCAATGGATAGTCTGAGGGGAGGTCATCTGGGGGAGCTCAGCTTTAATGGCTGGATCTTTGTTATCCCTGTCGAAGCGAGTGTAGAACCTGTGTAACTCATCTGTGATGGAGACGTTGTTGGCTCTGGGGGTAGGGTTCTTTGGCCGGTAGTCTGTGATGGCTTGGATGCCCTGTCAAATGTATCTGGGTTCAGAGTTGTTGTTGAAGTGCTCTTCAAGACGCAGTTTGTGGTCATGTTTAGCCATCTTTATGCCCCTTTAGGCCTCCTCATCGTGGGATCTGAAAGTACCTTTAGCTGTTGTCGGACCTCTCTGTTCAACCAAGGCTTCTGGTTGGGGATGATATTTGTTAGTTTATGGGTAGTGATGTTGTTGATGCAGATGTTGATGTAATCCAGAACGAAAGAAGCATATGTTTCAATGTCCATATGGCTGTCAAGGGTGGCTTGAGTGGCAAACAATCTCCAGTCTGTGTGTTGAAACTGGTGCTGTATTAGTGAGTCTGACCCCTCTGGCCACACTTTTACTATCCTCACTGATGGTTTCATATGTTTAATGAGGGATAAATACTTGGGGAGTAGGAACAGTGAAAGGTGATCAGACTGTCCCAGATGGGGGATGGGAATGACTTTTTAGGCCTCTGGAATGTTTGTATACACGTGGTGTAGTGTATTGTCTCCTCAGGTGGGGAAGGGGACATTTTTGTCGAATTTGGGAAAAACAGTTTTCAGATTTGAGTGGTTGAAATCCCCTGCAACAATAAAAGCACCATCCGTGCAGTTTACTGTTTGCTAATAGCTGCCTGCAGTTCTCATTACTAGCTTAGCATTAGCATCCAGAGGAATGTAGGCAGCAGTGATAACAATCGATGTGAACTCCTGAGGCAAGTAAAAAGGTCTGCACATAATCATCAGGTATTCCAGATTGGTTGAGCAGTGACTCCTGGTTATGTTAGTGTCTATACACCATACTTTGTTTACATAAATGCACAGGCCACCTCCTCTGGTCTCACCAGTCCTCTGCCGCACGATCAAGCCCTGAAGATGTCCCGCCTCTCTAGCCCAATTGCGTTGTCGGGTATGCTGTTGTGTAGCCATGTTTCTGTGAAAATCATGACGATGCAATTCATAATCCTTTTTTGTGAGATGATTCTTATATATTGGAACCACCACTGTACTACCACTATTATCACTGCTGAATCCCAAACTAGCCTTGCTGCCATATGCACTTTATTTGAGTGCCATCGGTAGTAATTTTTGTTGATACTGTATAGTTATGAAGGGGCAGCTATGTGTTCATTCAGACAACATTTGTTTGCCTGGAAATGGAGGAGGGTGAATTGAGATCAACGTTGGTTGTCCAACAGGGAAGAGATTCCAGCAAAATAACAGCAACCAGTGATTGGTTATAGGTGAGGGTAATAATGACGTTGCCAAACAAGTTATCTCTTTCCCAAGACTGAATCGCACTGCTCAGCCGGAAACTGCAAAAATTGCATGTCGACACTACATTTCCATTTGGAATGAATGGGAGCTGGGTGCGTGGCTTTGGCCGGTGTATCTGTGCCCTTTGTAGGCCTTTGTAGGCTCGCAGAAATGCAAATTATGGAACCTCACTCGCTTTGGAGTTTAATGGCTAAGTGAGGTATGATGGGGATTCCACTTAGATTGTGAAGATAAGAACAACATATTACACACCCTGCCTAAAATGGGAGGTTTGAAAAGTAATTGGCTGATCGTGAATGGTAATGGAATGCATATTTAAGAGTTACTAATGACTCAGATGGCTCAAATATATATTAGTAGGAAGGAACTTCTATAATATTTTCTTCATTAGGGTGCTAATAAATTATGATACACAGGTTTTGGAGGAAGCATTAATATCTTGATTAGAACGGTTTTATTTCTTAGAAAAATATTACCTCAATTATAGGTTATATTTCTGTCATATTATCGGTGTAACAACAACTGTGGAGGGAGGGCAGTGTTATACAAGCATGATTATAGAGCCTAATCATATGAGGAATACTTCACAACTTTGAGAGAGAGGATGTCACACAGTACAGGGGTTTTACAGAAACGCGACAACAATTACAAATGACCGCCAGATGGCGGCAGTGAATTACTGAACTTGTGATGTACAAGTGTCGGTTTAATTTGGGATCCAGGGCTGCGTTCATATTTTTAACATCAGATGTGAACACATCAGATATCTGAAGTATTTATCTGATTGTCAGTCAAAGGTGTCTGGCTCTCACATATTTCACAATGAGACCTAGGTTATAAAATATTGTTGTCAAATTGTCTCAGTACTCTGACTGCGTTGTGGTATGGTGGTTTTGTGTGTGTGTGTGTGTGTGTGTGTGTGTGTGTGTGAGAGAGAGAGAGAGAGCGAGAGAGAGAGAGAGAAAGAGAGGTGAGTGGTGGAACTGTGTTTGGGGGATGCCTAAATTTTTTATGGATTCCTGCGTTCAATTGACCTCCTTAGAACGGAATCCACCTCTTAAGGTTTCCATAGCGCAAGACAAAATTTGATCTAGTCTATAATGCCAGATGCTTATAAAAAGATGGGGAAAAGTTGTAAAACAGAAACTAACTTGCGTTTGTAACTCTCCATGCATCGCTCTCTTGGTTTGCAGGATTATGATTCCTTCATCATGAAATTCTGCATATAGAAAACAGAATGTGTTTTATATGGCCACGAACCATTCCCTAAAACAGTCCGTAGTTCTACAACAAGATGTTGTGTGCATTACTCTCAAACGTTAGGTACGAGACTGTCGCTGACCTTGGTGCTGAACCGCCAGAAGTTCTCGCGACGTCAGAAAAGCTTGCGCTTTCCATGTGTGACAGGCGAGCCCAGCTGTGCGATGTGTAGAAGTAACTCCACACACCGTTAGTCGGCGCTTCTATTGGTTGTTTTTCATTTTATGTTATTGCATAGTCATCCCCGTTAACGCTTCTAAGTTTTTTTCTTTGTCTTTAGTTACCATTAGGAATTATGCCAACATTTACTGTAGGCCTGTGTAAGCCAAGCGAAGAGTTTATAATGCTGAGTAATCCGTGAATTTCCATTTTCATCATGTATTTTTCTCTTAGGTTGGCATTTTTACAATGATTCACGCGGTCTCACAGAGCTCATCCGGTGTTGATTTTATATTCAATAAACATCGCCTGCGCTACCGGTTTGCTCGGTCACATTAGGCTACACTTTTACATATTTTTTTAGAAAAGCATTACATTTCTTTTTGGAGTCCGTCAAGATGAATGCGAAAGAGGGGATAATGGATGTTGGGGCGAAGACCCTGGGGCAGATGTACAAGTAGGTGTTAAGTCTAAGTATGCAGTCAGGGTTTTATGTCTGGTTATGATTTCGGTATTTTATTGTGATACGATATAGTGATGTAGCCTATGTGTAGAATAGGTGTTTGGCGTTATGGTAGCCTACTGTACGATACTCATATATGCCAAAAAGTTGGTTACTTTTGTCTCAAATGGCAGTCATGGTCACGATAATAAACATAAAGAAACAAATATGAAGCAATATGCATAACCTGGTCAAAACGTAGGAAATCCCGCATGGAAATGTTAATTATACTATTAGGCATTAAGTAGCAATAGCTGTGCCTTTTATGTAATGAAATTAACATTTACCGAGCATTATCTTCATTTTGAATCGTCTCCTGGTAGTGCCCCTGTAATATTTTGAATGCATTACTCAAACTCTCATACAGCTACTGGAGGTTCTCTCTTTCATTATTTACGGGTTGGATATCGATTTATTTACAGTAGCTTGAAGTGATTTTCCTTGCTAAGTGCCATGGGCTTAATTCCGAAATGTTATGATTCTAAATGTAACCTACTGTCAGTCAGTGTATAGTTAAATATCTAAATCCAATTAAGTTATTTTAGTTTCGGTATTTTATATTCGATTTATTATTAGCCTACTTTCCTCCACAGGGCTATTTGGATTTTAAAATGAGGTTGTTATCATGTAAGACTTGATACTGCATGATATTGCAGTCAAATATATGTTATTTTTCGAGCAAAAAGAATTGCCATATAACGTAATCCATGACATATTAAACATTTTGCGCATTTATTTTATTGTAAAAAAAATAATCACACCAATTATGTATATACTTCGAAGGTATGTTAATAACAGGACTGCTTAATTAGCTCTCCAAATTGTTAGTATCAATGCAAAAATGTATATCCAATAGAAACATTTTAAATAATTATTAAATAAAGATAATTTACCTCCATTCAATTACGTTCCTTTAACTCGTTCGTTCCTTATGTCAATTTCACGGATTACATTTTACGTAAAACTTCAGGCCTAAATGAAATTCAAGCCTAAGCTTTATGTAGGCTTATTGTTTACGAACGAATACATTTTGCATAGGGCCACAGATACATTTGAAACAGCAGCGTGAATATTAACCGAGAGAGATGAGTAACTGCCAATCCCTGAATCCCAAAAAGGGGTGAAGGTTAGACAGTTACTGCAATGCGGTACGGGCGATTTTTCACTCGCTTCAGGTTCCAATGCACGATGCTTTTTCGCAGATTAAATATAATCAGTTGCCCTTACATAGGTTCTACTTTCGACCAAGACTTCAGTTACTTTGCTAAAATACACCTTTTGTTAAATTGAACAATTTTATATTTTCTCTATTATTCTTCATCACATAGCGCAACCAGTCCTCGGGGGAATTTAATATTCTCATAAAACATTAGATAGAATAAGACTACATACGTAATGTCGGCTAGAACCTGATAACACAGTTTCAATGTGCTAACCGAAAAAGAGTGTTTTATAATATAACCAAATCATTATTTTCAGTAGATAGCCAACATTTTACTGCCAATATATTTTTCGGCAGGATGCAAGTAGACTTTGAAGGCTCTATTAGAATTTAAAAAGTCTTAAGGTCTATCATCTAGCACAATTCCATTTCAGAACTATCAAAATCACATAATATTCACTAAGCCTTATTATCAGCGTAGGTCCACTTTGGATGACATGTATTTGGATGTTTGCAAGGTAATGGAGAAGCGACAGGGAACTGGTTAAGTGATAGGATGGCAGGCCTTCAGAAGCCCAAGAAAACAGAGCGCACCTACAGCATGTGACTGAATGTGTTTTGGACTGCCTCGCCAATACATCTTCGCCATCTTGAGTGGTCTAGGTTTCTGTATGTCCTTCGGAGTCTGGGCGTGGCCATCGTGAGCATGGTAGAGAACAGAACGAAACACAAAAATGGGAAAATCTACATCACAGAGGTACATGCCGGGCACACTTAACTGACACAAAACATCTTGTCACCCCCTTCTCTTACTCCAAAATTGGTCATCCCTGAGAAATTCTCCCGATGTGGCCTAGGGTGGTCCGGCGTGTCTAAGCCGCTGCCTACTAGTGCACCTGTAGGCCTGCTACAGCGTGGGTTCCAATCCGGCTTACTTCGGTTTTAGCGAAGACTAACCCTCTTTACACATTGTCACTGTTTATAGGTATATAATCCAGATGTTGGTCTATTTCTCTCATACTTGGTCTGCCCGTGCATTGTAACGAAAGTATAAGCTTAAACGTGGTACAATTCGACTTGTTTAAAGCTTACGGATTTAAGAGAGCTCTGTTCTTTTTCAGTGCAGTCATAGTAATAGTACGTATAGGGTAACGAATGGGCTTACATCTTAGATGTCTTTAGTCTATATTTATTGTTATGACATCAGAGCCGCTGTAGTTGTTAAGGTGTTGATTATTGTGAATTATTGAATTAAATTAAAATGAATTATAGGTGTAGACCTACATAGGTAGAATAGTGTATGTTAAGTAAATCGATTGTTAATGGTTTCCTTTTGGTTTTTGTTCTTAACTGGAAAGAAAGCAAAGTTCTTATGGGATGCTGAGACAGTCGGTATGATTCATGGTTCGTTTTTATGGGGCTATAGCTATAGTGACACATATTCCGGGAGGGTACATATGCTCAGGACTGGCAGCTAATAGGTAGACGTATTCATTGTTATTTAGTAGATTCATTCTCTGTCTTCATTTAGATCTTTCGTTGCTGAATATGTTGCTTAACTGAAATGAACGATTACACTTGAAAAGAACGACCGTCACGCAAAAGGGAAAAAAAATCTCCTAGTCAATAAAGCCCATGTTTATATCCATCACCAGTGATGATGATGAACTTTTAAACAAAACATGTTTTTGCTCTGAAGATTGTGTTTACATGAACATTTAAAATGTTTGACAATTTGGACTTAATTATGAATGAGGTAGGCTTCTCAAGCCAAGTAAAGGTTTAACAGACAAAATGCCAAGTAACCATACTTCCATAGAGAAAGCCATTAATTGAGTATTTGGGAGTTGATCTGTCTCCTATGCCGCAGGGCCATTGAGATTTGACGGTGTAGCTCTGTTCCACTGGGCTTTTTGCCACCCGTTAATTGGGTGGATGTGGGGGGTCCTTGTCTCCTCGGTGCCTGCGCGGGGTGCACGCGCACTGTGCACAGTAAAACATGGCTAATAAGTTTCAGTAGGCTACTAGCTTCTTATAAGCACTGAACAGAGAGAATAGGATGAGAGTTCAGGGAAAATTGGGTTTTCTACAGTCTTTAGTCCACTTTAGTAATAATGTCTAGTCTTTTGAAGATAGCAATTTATAGTCAAGATTAGGCTAGTAGGCTACTTATTGAGTACTGAAATTTTGATTTATTATTTATCTAATTGTTTTCTTTGTCTATGTTTTGATTATCGGCGGTGCCTTTGTTTGGGTAAGGTTGTCACAAATAATTGCTCTTTTATTATAAAGCGTCCATTATCGCTTATGCAGATTTATGTGAAATCGCTCTCTACTCTTAATCTGATGAGTAGGCCAGACAAGATGGAATAGTCATAATTCTGGCTAATGCAAGTCAGTTACTGTTAGTAAAAAAAGAGAGTTCAATGCCTCGTTTGTAGGCTGTATGCATATATTATAGAAGAGGCTATATGCAAGATTCGATGCTTCATCTTTATCACACGAGAAAGAGTGATGCGTAGGCTAGTCGCCTATCTAGTAAACGATGTTCGCTCAATTGGCTACTTTTTTATAGCCTAAAGACAGGTTTGGGGGTAGGGCGCATTAAATATTAAACATAGCCTAAACATAGCGAGGTAGAGATGATGTTTGGCGCCAAATGTGTTAGCACAGTTGTTAGGACCACGGCCTGTAAGTGTGCTTAGTGGCCTAGCTAGTTAGGAATGACTTTTTAGGGTTTCTATAAAAAATGTTGCTCATCTGTGCTAGGCTGTACTCCTGTGATATTTGATTTATAAGGGCGGTGTTGAGTTTACCGCTTCAGTCAACATTCGTACCTATATTAACTAGCTCAAACCAGTTCCTTTAACTCCTCGATAATGGTTATCAGAAATTGGCTTCGCTCCATACAAAGGAGGGGAGCAACGAGCAGCTGCAGCACCACCAAACTACCAAGGCCGCAGCCAAGGCCACCCCGCGATAATATTGTGCTCCATATAGCTCCGCTGTTATTCTGCCCACTCTTTTACAAGCGTCGCAAGGATAATGACTCCACAGCTCCCCTAACATCCGACTCTTCCTGATTATCTTGGAACACGGGAGCCAGCCCAGGTACCCCATAAGGATAGCCCACAATCCTAACCGAATCGCAGGTTTTCTGTCCAAAAACGTTAATCTAATAGCAATTGGTTCAAAGCACTGTTTTTGTTTAATTGATTCTAGTTCGAATTTGATTCACAGAAGTGTATAGTACTACATCACAACATGCTGTAGCAAAAATGAGTGACATGATTTTCCATGTTTGAGTCGGGACTATTGGCCAATGTATTTAAAACAACTGCTCGTGGCTGCATCTCCATATATAATTGTGAATAATAAATTACACATTGTGTGTGCACCACAGTTTGTGCAGTCTTGTTTGAATGCATAAAAGGCACTGTTGAGCAAACTCATGCAATATAGTGGAATGACACTGGTCTAACTCCGTGTGTTTGATATGACGGAACATGATGCATGATTTCAAGATTTCTCTTCAAAGGTCCATTGGTGTGAGGCATGGATTGGGGGTTGCATATGCTGTACTATTACACAGCTGGATTTATGTGCATCTAATTGTAGTAGGCCATATTATGTTGTGGTTATTATGTGGTGGTTATTTGGATCTTCAGGCTATTGCGTTTGTTTACTGATAATCTAGCCTACATGTACGATCTGGCATTTATCTGATACTTTTTAATTGTATTGTTTGGTGTTGTTCTGTTTACTTCTCATTCTTCAGCATAAACTAGTACTTTTGTCTCTACGTTGTTTTTAGTAAATTCATACCTTGTCTATCTTGTAGCCTATATTGCCAGTCCTTTCTTATTTGTTTGTTCACTGTCCATTGTTGCATGGCTGTGATAGACCTATACTATACATTTCAGGTCATCTTGTCACCTCAAAATTCCTCAGTGGTCTCAGCATTTGAAGTTTCTTCTGGTTGGGTGATGATAAACGGTGACCATAATAACTGAAGAAAAATGTGCCTCCTTGCTGATTTTTATCTGCCCCCTCTGTAACTTTATCCCGCCAGGCCTTTGACCAGTAGCATACAAATACTGTATACCTGGACCTGCTTTGACCCAAACTTAGGCTATTTGTGTAAGTAAGGTAACAAGCCTATGTGACTGAATTGTACTTTCTACTGTGCCTGTTTTTATTTTATTTTTTTTCTGTACAAATTGAATTAACCGATATATAATTTTTACAATTCAGTTTACTTTTAGGAAATCAATATATTTCTTGATTTACTATTGTTGCTTGGTAGTTTTTGTGGAATATTTCCTGTAAAAAAAGGGAAAAAAACAATGTGTAAGACACCCTTTCAAACATCTCTGTATTTACCACTTCTCTGCAGTTATACAACTAGCAAATTGTTAGAGGAGGGTTGAAGGGTGTAATTGGGATGGTGTATACCTATGGAAGTGCTTGTTCGTTTACCTACAAAAAAGCAGAGAACAATTCACGTAGACACAGTACCAGTATTTTGGTTGCAGTGTCTATGCAAACCCAAGTATCACAACTAGGTCTACAGGTGGCTTTTATTTTTTCTATGTCTGTCCCCCTACCCATTTCAAGTAGATGCAAAAACCCATATAAAATGAATGCATTATGCCAGAGTTGCCTCCTAATCAAATTAGTTTACCCCTGCGTGTTGGTGGAAGGCATGGTGTCTCAATGTGTGTAGCATACAATACGTGACTTAAATAAAAGCACAATATAGTGCAGGTTATTTATTTAGTGATTGCATTCGCTGGCTCAACTGTGCAATGCTGTTTGCTGTGGGCACAGTTTGCTAGTATTATCTAAACCTAAAAACAAAGATGTATACCTACAGAATGCATTTGTAATGCACATTATTTATGTATTTGCAAATGTATATATTTCTGCTTCTTGCAGGGTTTTCGGTCTAGCTATTTTCCTTGCATCAACCCTCAATATGTTAATCCCCTCGGCAGAACGGACACATTATGGACTTGTCATTTTTGTGAGGATATTGTAAGGGCTGGTTGACGTAAGGGCTTCTTTAATTAAAAAGTCACATTTCTGATCTCTTTTTTGATATGCAAATTGTAATTGAAACGCATAGGACTATACTATCAAAAGCACTTGCAAAGAACAGCCTGTTTTCTTTCAGACAACATAGACTACAGATTTATTATAAAATGTCTTGATACATTTGGATGGTTATCAGGCTAAAGCAGAGACAGTGAAATAAATGCACTCTATGCACTCTCCAAATTTGACAAATTTGACTCTTCTGTCTCCTGAAACATCTGCTGTGCTCTGATAATAAATACACCATAGGCTACTTTAGGCATTGAGAAACATGGAACATTATTTAAATCAATGCATTCATTAGTTCTAATGATTAGTTGGCTGTTTTTTTTTTAATTATTTCTTACCCTCATTTTACCAGGTAAGTTGAATGAAAATACATTATTATTTACAGCAACTGCCTGGGGAATAGTTCCAGGGGGAGGAGAGGGAAGTAATGAGCCAATTGAAAGTAGTGGGATGCAAGATGCTAACCGGCTGGCTACGAAAAGTAAATGTTTATATATACATATGTTTGTTGACACACCCACTTGTGTTTCTGGCCAAATAATAAATGAAAGGGAAACGATGTGATCCTTCCAAGACCCTTCTTAATATGCCCAAAATCTGTCCTAGTAGTTTATTAAGTGAGGTGTTTGTTATTGTTGAATTTAGTCAAAACAAATGTATGTCTCGTGAGGCTTATTTGATCTCATAGAAAATTTGTGTTGCTTAGATTTTCAAGATGGTCAATCCATATTTTTTTTCACTATCCTTTTATTGACGGGGTTGACATTTACACCCCTCATCAAATATGAAAGTCATTATATGTCCCATTAGGGATCATGTCAAAAAAGTCAGGCTTATCTATTCAATCTTTTAATCTTTTCAGTCTAAATACATTCCTCCAACATTTTAATTAATTCCCTGCATTGTTTAATTTCATTCCTCAATTTTTTTTATTAATTCCTGCATTTCACCTGCAAATTTGAGCACACCTCCTTATTATGGATTGGTATCTGCATCAGCACTATCTCTGTCCCAGTTGGGCCAGTATGGATAGAATATGACATATGTCTTGTTTTTGTACATGCAACCCAGGTTTCTTAGAAAACATCTGAAATGTCAAATACAGCAAAGGAGTCTCCAAACTGCTGAGCAGCTGCAATCCTATTCCTAGCAAGAATGGGAATACATTTCACTTTCAAAACTACAGCAGTTGGTCTCCTCAGTTCCCAAATACTTACAGAGTGTTGTTTAAAGAAATGGTAATGCAACACAGTGGTAAAGATGCCCCTGTCCCAGCTTTTTTGAAATGTGTTGCTGGCATCAAATTCAAAGTGAGCATGTATTTTCCAAGAAACAATAACATTTCTCAATTTCAGCATTTGATATGTTGTCTTTGTACTATTTTCTATTGAATATAGGGTTTAAATGATTTGCACATCATTGCTTTCTGTTTTTCTTTACATTTACACAGTGTCCCACCTTTTTTGGAAACAGGGTTGTAGATAAGCCAAAAGTAAATTTGGGACTTGGAAGAAATGTCAGGCTTGAACCAAGAGCACTGTGTAATATCAGGTTTTACTGAACGCCAGGGATTCATCAGTCCTTGACTATTGCAGAAATCTAAGAGTTTGGTTATAATGGGATACAATTTTTTGTGAAAATGATCTAACTAATCATCAGACACCATATTAAAATCACCAACAACAATATAGTCTGTCAAATACACACTTCTCAAATCCCCTAAAGCATTACTAATTAAAAGATATTAACCTAAATTAGGAAGGAGTTTTCAATATACAAACACCAGGGATTTTCCTGCATATAAAACTCAAAGGCGGCCGCCTTCCCAAAATCTCGCACCGCCTCTGTGTGTAGGCATGGTAAAACATAATTTTGCGCTCATACGCTAAATAGCCTACCAGCGATATACTGCAGCGAATATGACTGTAGGAGGAAACCTTTTTCATATTGGCAGTGTTAGCAGATGGGTAGGTTTCCCACACAAGTGGGCTGTTTTTAATGGGCTTGGGCAGGTCGATTCACAGATAGGGTTGTATAGAAGATATAGCGGTTGCACAGATTTCACGGTTTACTGTCAATGATCTGGCAACCTTGCCTGCAGGATGGTCCTGACGTTGCGGAGATGAGTAACGTTCAAAAAACAAGTGGAACCTAGTTTTCTCTTACACCCAAGCATGTCAAAATAAAATGTTTAAATAAAACTTAATAACACCTAAACTACATCCAGTCGGCAGAACATTTGTTAATGTTTCAGGTGACGTCTACTAGACGTCTCTTTTCAGTAGAGTTCGCAAGACAAAGATGACTGGTGAAAAGACAATTAGATTAGGGTATGTAGGCTACTGTCCCCAACAACATTTTGAATGCAATATACAGTGTAAAAATATACAATTAACATAAATAAGTCACTAACAATATAAATATATTAAAGTGAAGACACTGGATGAGCGCACGCAGCATAACCAAGTAGCCTACAAATTAAAGAAGTTGAGAGAGGGGGATAAATGATGTGGCGTCAAGGCAAGGATGGAGGGAAAAACAACGCAACAAGGCAGTAATATATAGGCCTAACAGCTCTGATGTGTTTTTAATGCAAGTCAAATTAACAAGAACATAGTATAACAATGAAAATAGACAACCATTATATTGACTGTGATTAATTATAAAGCTTGATGAGTGATTTCATATTTTTATGTTTTTCCCAGATTTTCGGGTGGCTCAGACATAATGAAGAGGGAATGATATGCTCTGTATGCTAGAAGCATTGTGGAGCCAATGTGTTTGAGGGCTTAGGAAAATAGCCAAGCCGAAACTACAGGCTGGATGCACTAAAATCCAATAAAATTTCTACTAGTCCTGGACAGGCAGAGGAGAACAAAAAAAACACATGGGTGTAAAATCCTACATATGTAAAATAAAATAAAAAGATCAAATATGTAACATGTTAATATGTACAGAATAGATTTATTGCTTGTTTTTTGGTTGCTATTGTATTAAGGAGGACATTGTAGTGTGCATTAGCTGCACAAGTGGACATGGAGAACAGGGCAGATTTAACACTATAATAGTTTTCTTTTTCAAGTGACCAGATATTAAATAAAGTATATCACAGAGGGGTGTCCAGTAGAGTGCGGGGTAGCGGGGGTTGGGGTACCACTTCTGACTAATTTTCAGCCTGGAAAAACCCTGAACACAAATTAACCAGTGGCCATTATGATCAGTTTTGGATGTCACTAACTTTCCTGGGGAGTTATGAAAAAGAATGCCAATGCCTCCAGAATACACTGTGCCATGACAAAATAAGATATTTTCTTTACACTTCTTGACCAGAATTTTTCATCAACTGCACTGGAGTACGTTTCCTGAAGTACACAATTAGATTTTTTTTTACCTTTAAGGACTAGGTAAGTCACCCTGGGGTTTACATACACCCGTAGATAACCTGTTGTTATACATACTAGGATAGAAGCGAGTGGCAGTCCCTTTGTTGTCTGTAGCAATTAGGTTAGTTGTGTAGGGTTTAGATTATGAGAGGCAGGTTACAGATGTAGGGAAGAACAGGGCCTTTATTATAATTTATTTGCTTTGACAGACCACTTGCATGGCCCTTCTCCTACCCTTAACAGTAGCATCCCTCCTTTGTTTGTTTCTTTTGTTATGTATTTCTTTATTTCTTAGTTTTGTATGAAAATAAAAACCCCAGTGTTGTAACATTTTTCCTTCTCCATCAGCTGTTTGGTACTTTGTCTTTTGTTAGTGCAATCACCACTGTGCGTTTCCTGCCCCAGTGTATTCACATGTGGGCAGTTGCGGTCTCCTCTATTAATGGGCTATAGGAGGGACGTTCCAGCGTTCCACCTCCTGTACCCTCTCTCTCAGATTCACATTCTCTTTTTTGTGAGGAAGGTCACCACTCATCCCAAAGTGATCAACTTTGGTTTACAGTCCTTTATTTCAGCCGCATTCAATTCTGCCATTATAGCAATGGAAGAAATCTTGACTGAATTCTGTTTGAGCTACGAACTGAAATCATTAATCTTTAGTAATGCTGAAATCATCTTTATTCTTCCTATCTGGCGTTGGAATCTTTTACTCTTTTCTACCGCAGGTTCGTGCTGGTTCCTATTGTGAAATTCACGTTTCCGTCAGTTGTTCTGAGTGAAACGCTCTTTTGTTGCTTCAGTCTAAGTCATTGTTTAGATACTGTATCTAGGCAATGACTGTACACACACACACACAAGATATTGTATTTGTGCATTTGATAATACAATTTGTCTACAATAAAATAGTAGGCCCTACTTTGTTGTGAATAGGTGGTGGGTGGGGTCTCATAGTCTGACTGTCCCGTATTTCACCCTATTGAATCTGGTCACCCTGTTACTTTAGTAAGAATGTACTGGGTCAAAAATCAAGTGAGAAAGAGAAGCTTTTATTATTAAAAAGAACTGCAGCAGAGTTGTCTAGATGTTACTTGTTCAATCAATCTCACTATAAAGATGGTTGCTTGCTGGTATATACCTTGAAGGGCGTGTCTACCTAGCATAGATCACATTTCCACAAGAACCCCCATGTCAGATGGTCAATGTAAACATTTCACATTGCTGAGGTTGGCAGAGCGTGACCTACAGAGAGAACCTAAGCACAAATGTTTTTTTGTTCTCATTATCTAGGCACATTGAACTTTCAATGAAACATACATTCATGATTCCACACTCCCCCCATCACACATGTAAGAAAAAACATTACATGTTTAATAAAACATTAAAAGTACAATTAAATTCCCAATGAAAAGAAAAGGCTCACAAACTTATGTTACAAATGATAAAGACAAAACACAAAAAGGAGTGCCTGCCCACTGAGGCCTTATTGTTCCTTAAATGAAGATGAGTGTAAACAAGACAGAATTGACACACCCCACTCGTACACATAGCTCAATGTATGGCAGTCGTCAATGCATCCCCCACCTCAGATTGTAAGGGTTGAGGTAACATACTGACATCAACAGGCTACTATCTGTGTTAATGATGTTCAGTGGAAAATCAGACCCAACATGACAGCTTAATTAAAACATTTCCCCAAAATCCATTGAACAATGAAACAAAATCCCCTCTTGTCCGTATCATGATTCATGCTACAATGTAATACTCATGCATATCCTGTTGCACCTGTGCAAAATTCTACCTTTCAATTGGGAAAGATTCTGTATTTAATAGGGAAGGGGTCACTATTCAAACATACCAGGATAGCCGTATTAATGTCGACCATTAAGCAACATCACAAGAAACGTTGAAGTCCAACATTGGCATAGTCATTGTACAGAGTCTCCCACCTGCCTTGCGAGAAACAAACCTCCATACATATGAAATCACCGTATCAGTTAATTTAGGAAAATCGATTGTAATTGAGTGTAAGGAATGAAGCTAGTGTCCAATCAAGTGTCCTGTGGTTCCTGTCTTCCGTCTTCTCTTTCTTGCATCAGTGATGTAAAGTTCCTATATCAGTTATTTCAGTCAGTGTGATGTGGACCCAGCAAATTGCCTGGTTGTCCCAACATGTCAGTGTAGGTGTGTAGTGGAATAGTGAGTTCCCAGAACTTCGCTATTCAGTATTAATACCACAACAGTGTTTTCCACTGTGCTGGGACCATGTGACCTTTCCAGTTGACTGGCCCGTGGTACTCTGACCTGTAGAATGTGGCGCCCTTCAGGACTCAGTTGGATTCTCCTCTCATCTCGCTGTTGATGATTCATCTGGAAATGGAGTGTGAAGCCAAATGATCTGACCCTGGCATCGTTCTGCCATGTGAGTGGTCAGGAAGATTTGGAACAGGTCCATCCAGTGTGGTTGTAGTAATCCTAAGAGAACATGTTGTGGTACTCACACTCAGTGTTCTGCATCCAGTCGGGGACGTGATGGATCAGCAGAAAGGGGTTTGTGATGTCCCAATCATCGGACTATCATCCACTGGGTATTGTTCCATCAACTCCCAACAAAGAAGATAATAGATCAGTACTGAAAATGTGTGGATATCAGAAATTCCATCATTAGGGAGAAGTTTACAACCTACAAAGGCAAGTTTCCATAATAGTCTATGCGAAATGTTCTTTTCCCTCCAGAAATTGCTTGGTTGATGTTTGATTCCTCGTCTGGTCAGGCTTGACTTTGCTTAGCCAAATCAAAACTGGTTAGATCTATTCTATTCAACCATTAAAATGTTAGACCATACATCGAACAAAACTATTCCTGTGAATGGAAGATGTGAAACATAACAGATGCCAAAGCTTCGTTATAACTATGCATACAGGAAAAACCCAGTTTGTAATGTAACTTTGTAATGACACAACTGGATCCTCCATGTGCTATTCATTAGCACTGACAGTGTTTCACATTACCCAAAAATCCAACACTTAAGGGAAGCATTCTTATGTTATTATTTAGCAAATACAATAAAGTGTTCTCTATGTAATATACATTTATGCTAGATAATAATTCTACAGGTGTTTAAAATGTAATTGAGCCAATATACGTTTTTGCCGAATTATAATTCAGTAGGGATTTTCACATGTATTTAGCCACTCTACATATAGTTTTGATTGTATTTTAACATTTTGTGTGAATTCATATTCTTCCAACAAATGTTATTTTACTATTTGAACTAAGTATATTATAATACCTTAAATGACACAGATGTTAATCACTAATGAAGCAGCATAACCAGGAACTTCCGAATAGATTTGTATTTTTTATTAGACACCGCCAAAAAAATTGATGACTACATGAAAATCCAAATCTGATACTTAGGGAGTACTTCCCATTAATTTATTTTATTTTAATGTAACTTTCTTTTTAATTTTTTTTTTTAAAGAATAATAAAAATGTGATATTCTTTTTATTGTTCTTAATGCTGTAAACAAATGTGTATTACCTCTAAAACAGTTTTACAATCTTCCCCAGAGAGAAATGCAAAAGATAACATTACTGACCCAGCAGTGTACAGGTATTCAGTGCCTTCAGAACGAGCTGGAAAACAAAGAGAGAGCTGGCAATGCATCAAGAAAAACAACTTGCCCAAGCACCAGATGATAGCAGAGACAATAACCAGGTGGACCTCATAACAAAAGATGATTGGTCGGTTCTTGGAGCAAGAGAAGGCCATCAGTCAGGTTCTCTGAGCGGATATGATATCTCAAACCAATACTCACTCTGTTCAAAAGCAAGCTTTTAAAACTTGATTAAGGAGAGACGGAGCTGACCAAGGTAATCAAGACCACTGTCCTTGATTATATCACTGAGGAATATAATAATGATGACACCGGTGACATAATCCTGGATATGTCTGCTTGTGGACATGTCCTTGATTTAATGTTGACTATGCCAGCCAGGACAAGATTGAGTCCATGAATGTCAGCACCCTGGAGCAGCTACTGGACAAAGAACAACACATGACACAGGCGGCTGGAACATCAGGCACCACCCAGTGGCAGACACTGTAACACCAGAACAAGCAAAAAACACAAAGACGACACTGGGAAGCTTCTTTAAAAATACAACAAAAGAGCACATCAGACCTTACAAAACGAGAGGAAATTGAACTGAATGTCAGGAGATACCTTTTGTCACCAGACGCTGACTCTGGCAAACCTTCTGGAATGGTGGAAATTCCATGAGGCAAACTTTCCACACACTGGCAAATAAGTACCTTTGCATCTCCACCACATGCTCCCCCTCAGAGTTTTCAGCACAAGAGATAACATTTTCACCTGCCTCAAGGCACCTGTGAAACTAGACATTGTGAAGCTAAACATTGTGGACATAGTAATGTATTTTATTTTTCTTGCAAAGAAAACTGAACTATCAAGTTTAGAAGTTACAACATTTTGTTTTTTACCTTACATTTTTAAGATTTTTCTTTTGGTAGAAATAGTTTAGTTTACTATGGTCTGTGATACACTGTAGTTTTACAGTGTTGATTTTCCCTGTATTTTATTTTTATTTAACAGTATGTCTAATCCAGTTCTTATTCTCAATGTTTGATAGTAGCATAATGAATCATCATTTATTTATTTATGTTGGTATCATTTCATTTAAATATAGATAATTTAATTCAGAATAAGGAAGAATATTTAATTCATGTGATGTAGTCATAATGCTGGACACCAATGTTGTTTATATCATTATTTTTTATGAGCTATTCCTATGTACAGATTGTTGTTTGTGTTTTAGAGAATACTATTATTAAAAGTTGGTCAAAAGAAAACATTTTATTTTTTCATCTCTTGCATTCAACTTTGAGCTTATAAATGCAGTGGATATAGCAAGTCACCTTCCCTTTTCAAAAGGTTCACCTTTTGTTTACCTTATAGCCTGAAATTCAAACACATAAAATCAGACTTTTTCCTCCTTTATTTACACACAGCAATCCACAATATCCAAGTGAAAAACTATTATAAACAAGAAAAGAAACCAGGCAAGCCTAATTTGGCCGGCCAACGATTAAAAGGGATGAATGATGTTGCCCTCCCTGGATGCATACTTTGTGTGGCGAGCATCGAACACCGGTCGCCTACATGGCAGTCTGCGTCTCTAACCACTACGCTATTTCACAAGAGTCAGTCAGCCCGCCCATGATTAAAAGGGATGAATGATGCCCTCCCTGGATTCAAACCAGGGTCTGCCATGTGACAAACTATGTCTTTAACCACTACACCACTAAGCTACACATGTGGAGAGATGTCATGATCGTATACTTCTGCATTGTTAAACCAATTATTCAAAACGCCACGGACCTTGAAACTAGTTCCCTATATTAACTAACATCCAACCCATCAACAGGTTTGACATGGTCGCTACAATACATTCAACACGTTAAATTAGAAATAGTTTAGTGTAGATGGCTTGCTAATAGCTATACAGTAATGAAAACAATGACTCCAGTCACTCCATGGCTGGTTAGTTGCTTTAGAAAACAATGACAGTTGAATAGTCAACCACTACGCTATGTGAACTACAAGGAAATCGAAAGCATTGGCTGAATCTCAAATCGCATACTACAAGTACATACCTCACGGATGATGGTGAAGTACAGTTGTGCTCAGAAGTTTGCATACCCTTGGAGAATTGGTAATATATGTACCATTTGTAAAGAAAACATGAATGAGCAGGCAAAACACATCTTTTATTTTTTATGGGATTCATGTTCAACTGTAGGTCATAACAGAATGGCACATTCATAAAACAAAATATAACAAAAAAGAAAAAATGTACTGACCCGTTACGTCCCCAGTGCTTTCTGTTGCTCTGTGTTCATATGTGTGTTTGTGCTTTGTTTTACTATGTGGTTGTTGCAGGCTAATTGGCTTCCCGATCGCCGGTTGCAGCTGATTGGTGGAATTTTGTGCTGATTGGAGAGCTGAATTCTCCCACTCGTCAGTGGTTGCAGCTGGTGCAGCCTGCATTTTAGCCAGAGTTTCTGCAATCTTTCTCTCTGCTGCTTCACTGCTGTTGTTTGGTCTGTATTGCTGTGTTTGTGAGTACATTTGTTAATTAGTGCTTTGATTGTGTGGGATTTGTGTGGTTGCAGAGCGCAGTGCATTCATACTATTGTTTGTGTTGTGATTATTATTTGGGCTAAAACCTTTTTCATTTGTTTCCAGGGGGAAGGGGAAAGCCATTGAGCTTTAGGCAAGAGGCCCTGGGGCATACACCACCCGTAGTGTTACTGTCTAGCAACACTAGGTAAGACCTGGAACCACCCCCTGTATTTTGATTAGAGCACCGGTGCTAGTTAGGTTAGTTCTTTGTTTGGCAGGTAAGGTAGGATTAGAGATTTGGGATTATTTTTACTTTCTTTGATTTGGTTCCATCCAGCCCCTTTTCCCTAAATATCCTTGTGAACGGTAGTCCCGTGTGGGAGGCGTGTGTGTAACACCCCTGTTCGAAAGTCCTTAGTTCTTACTACTGTGTATTTCCCCCTTTAGCATCAATGACAGCGTGCAGTCTTTTGTAATAGTTGTCTGAGGCCCTGAATTCATGCAGGTGGTATAGCTGCCCATTCGTCTTAGCAAAATGCCTCCAGGTCATGCAAAGTCTTTGGTCGTCTTGCATGAACCGCACATTTGAGATCTCCCCAGAGTGGCTCGATGATATTAAGGTCAGGAGACTGTGATGGCCACTCTAGAACATTCACCTTTTTCTGCTGTAACCACTGGACGGTCAACTTGGCCATGCGCAGCTTTCGTGCAGAAGAATGCAAATTGTCTGCCAGTATTTTCTGATAACATGCTGCATTCATCTTGCCATCAATTTTCATAAGATTCCCAGTGCCTTTAGAGTGCACACACCCCCAAATCATCAGTGAGCCACCACCATGCTTCATGGTGGGGATGGTATTCTGGTCACTATAGGCCTTGTTGACCCTCTCCAAACATAGCGCTTATGGTTGTGACCATAAAGCTCTATTTTGGTCTCGTCACTCCAAACTAGTGTGCCAAAAGCTGTGAGGTGTGTTAAGGTGTTGTCAGGCATATTGTAACCAGGCTTTTTTGTGGCATTGGTGCAGTAAATGCTTCTTTCTGGCAACTCAACCATGCAGCTCATTTTTGTTCAAGTAGTGTGGTATTGTGCTCCTTGAAACAACCACACCGTCTTTTTCCAGAGCAGCCTGTATTTCTCCTGAGATTACCTGTGGGTTTTTCTTTGTATCCTGAACAATTCTTCTGGCTGTTTTGTCTGAAATCTTTCTTGGTCTGCCTGACCTTGGCTTGGTACCAAGAGATCCCACATTTTCCACTACTCAAGTGATTGAACAGTACTGACTGGCATTTGCAAAGCTTTGGATAACTTTTTATATCTTTTTCCATCTTTATAAAGTTCCATTACCTTGTTATGCAGGTCTTTTGATAGTTCTTTTCTGCTTCCCATGGGCCAGTATCTAGCTTGCTCAGTGCATCCATGTGAGAGCGGACAAACTCATTGACTATTTGTATACAGACACTAATTTCAATTAAAAAAACTACAGGTGTGGAAATTCAACTTTAATTGCCATTTTCACCTGTATGTCACCTTTTGTGTCTGTAACAAGGCCAAACATTCAAGGGTTTGTAAACGTTTTTTTGATCAGGGCCATTTGGGTGATTTCTGTTATCATTATGCTTTTAAAAGGAGCCGAACAACTATGTGATAATAAATGGCTTCATATGATCACTATCCTTAAATAAAAGACAGTTGTATGAGCAGTCATATCTTCAAAATAATGCCAAAATTTCACAATTTCTGCCAGGGTGTACAAACTTATGAGCACAACTGTATGTACTGTTTTGTATATAGTAAGCAAGTATGCCAGTATTGGGACCGATTGAGACATACTTCCTCGTCTGAAAATTGCGTCTCGACATTAGATTAATTTATCATGCATTAACATCCCGCCAAGGTAGAATATTTAGCTAGACACCATTAATCATTGTGTTAAACTGACTAATGTTTAAGTTTACTTAAATAGCATCTATGAACTGTATGGCTTTTGCCACTGGCTGTTTTAACACCTTATTAACCAGTAGTGGGCCTATTATTATCTACTTACTACTTGGAATAGTCATAAGAATTGAGCAATTGCTAGCAAGACTGAAGATGAACTTCAACCTGCTAAAGCTATTTCATTTCATGGCACAACAATGTTCGTTTTTCTTTCATTTGTGAATAACATTGATTCAGTAACTATCAATATAGGTGAGAACTCACTTTTTCATCAAGTGAAAAGACAAGAGAATTGTGGAAACCCCCCCTTTTTTACCATGCAAGTGGTTGTGGTCTATATTACTCCAAAAAGCATGCACGGATTCGTACTTCAAAAACCCACCTGAAATTGTCGCAATATAACTAAAGTTTTATTTTAGGCTAACTATAACATAGCCACTGAAGTTTGTGGCCAACAAAGTTTGTCTATCCTATACAAATCCTAATGCATACTTTGCTCTGTCCGTGGCGAGGATCGAACATTGGTCACATACATGGCAGTCTGTGTCTCTAACCACTACGCTATTTAACAAGAGTCACTCACCAGAGACATTCGCTTTTCTTGGCTGGCTCCGCTTATGCGGTCTGGCAAAAAGTCAGAAAATGTTTTTTAAAAAGTTAAATTATTATTAGCCCTATTTAGCTTACTATATAGTTAAACACTGCAACTCTTTCCCTTACAAGAATCATCAAGCCATCATATGAGCTCCTCAGCTGATGTGCTCACATATCAAGTAATCACCACAGGGCTGCTATTGTCATCTAAAAGATATTACCAAAGTTTCACTGCAATTTTTCAACCTTATTTTACCAGGTAAGTTGACTGAGAACAAATTATTTGCATCAACAACCTTAGAACAGTTTGGGTTTACCTGCCATGATCAGTGAACGGACTTGGGGATTCAATTTAGTAACCTTTCAGTTACTGGTCAGATGCATTAATTGCTAGGCTACTTGCTGCTCCTATGTTGATTGTAACTCTTCCTGTCCTCAGGTTGGCATGCTGTCTGTCTTGACCCGTTTGGTGATGACTTTTATTGTGCGCATTGGGCAGTTGTCTGACTACCTACGCAGCAGGAACATTCTCTCCACCGTTACTGTCAGGAAGACTAACATGTGGAGGCGTTTGATCTACTCATCATGCCTAATTATGTATTTTTAAAACATTTAATATGCTTGTAATACAATAATTTAAACAATAAATTATGTTGGACTGACTATTTGCTACAGTTGTAATTGGAACTGGGATAATCCATTTCCTCTGCGTTACTAAAACATTTGTGTGTGTGACTGTCTTTGCAGTGTTTGGGATGCATGCTACACTGCTGCTGGTAGTGGGGTTTTCCTACACCAAAAGAACAGCCAGCTCCTTCCTGGTCTTTGCTATCGTCTTTAGTGGATCTGCAATAACAGGTCAATGCCTGTGATACACATGAAACAGTATCAGAGAGCCAACTAAGTCAGAACACAGTTGCCTGCAGGAGCATTCTCTTGAACTCTATGTAAACGGAACAAATGTATTTCTTACTCCATAGAGTCCTGGAAAGGCCACTATTTATAGTTCAACAGCCAACAATGTGGTCTAAAAAAGCTATGTGTAAAACCCTGCTACATAGGAACACGGTTATTTTTTCACACAAATTCTAACTGTTTGTCTCTGCAGGGCAAACCTTGGTTTCAATTCATCTCGTTTTCTTGGGCTCTCTAGTGTTTAATAATTCAGCAAGTCCCAAAGGAGCTGCCATACATGCTGGCTTTGTGCAGCTACAGAGGACGCAGTGTGGGGGAGGAGAATGTCTGGCTTGCTGCTGCCTCATGGCTGCATAGGGCTTCGTATGTCATTGTAATTTGATTTCCATTATATTTATGGAGGAATGAATGAGACTAAGGTACTTTTGACACTTTCTGTTTAGGATATTTCCAATTTTTTAAACATCCATATAACTAGTTATCCATTAAGGACAATTTTATTCTTTTAAGATAAATATTAATTACATACCAAAAGCACTAGAAAACATTGTGATTGATTTGATCAAAGAGAACACTTAACCCAATCCCAATAAATGTATCCAATAGAGTGCTAATGAAGGATTGTATACGACCCACTTTACACAAGCAGTACTACCCATACACAAGCAGATGAGAGGCTGTTTGGATTGTCATCTTTTCTTTTACTTGCAATTCCACCTGGTATTAAAATGTAAGTGCTTTGGGTGAATTGTATCTGCATTGTGTTTGGAGCTCACTTATCCCTCCCATTTAAGCAGAAAACGTGTGGGTCCCTTTTAGCTGGACACTTGCAACAACATCTAGGGGAGAAAACTCACAAATACACAGAACCCAAATTCAATCACGCTTTTTTAGACCAAACAGGTGTTGAGCCTGCCAGGAGCCCAAACTTCAAGGTGATATAAAACGAGCTTGGCCCTGATCACATTAATTCTTTGCTTTTCCCTGCACTAAACATGATGTCACACTTTCTTAAAAAGAAGAAATTGCATGTAGTGTGCAGCATTAGAGGGGATGTGAGCCATGGTCGCTTTGTAGTTCCTTGTCATACTCAAGGTGGTGGCACCCCCCAGTGGCTTAGCCAGAAAGGTGACATTGCTGCTCTGTCCAGCATTTGTCCAGAAATGTGTGCCCTTGGTAAAGATGTGTAAAAAAAGTCATGACATTTTTAATTGTTGTTTTTAAGCATGATCTTACATTGAAAATAGGACTCTAACCTTTAATTGAGCTAAAGAAATTGTTTTCTCAAAATTGTGTAATGATTATTGGCAACGTACAATTATTCCTTTGTGCACTACCCTTGCCAAGAGAACAGCACTTAGTCTTTAATCTTTATAGTCCTTTGTTGCTTGCTTGTGGATTCTTCTTCTGCTCACCCCACAGGTTTTTAGTGGGGATTAGTGCTGATGGAAAATCCAACAACAAAGACCCAGTATTAGTCCCCTGACAAAAGCAGGCAGATTGTGTGCCATTTCATATTTATACCCCAGTGACACAGAAAGTAATGTATGATCATAATGACTCAAGTGAACTTGAAAAAATATGTATCAAATTAGATTTGGTTCATAAGAATTTCTAATAAGAAGTGGGCCAATAACTGTGACCTTTTTTTGAATAATATTTAGATTACCGTTCCAAAATTTGGGATCACAGAAATTTTATTATTTTTGAAAGAAAAGTGAATTTTCTGTTCAATAAAATAACAAAATTTATCAGAAATACAGTACAGACATTGATAATGTTGTAAATGGCTATCGTAGCTGGAAATGGATGATTTTCAATGGAATATCTACATAGGCGTACAGAGACCCATTATCAGCAACCATCACTCCTGTGTTCCAGCGGCACGTTGAGATTGCTAATCCAAGTTTATCAAGGGTAATTGATCATTAGAAATCTCTTTTGCGATTGTTAGTACCGCAGAATACTGTTGTGCTGATGAAAGAAGCAATTAAACTCATCTTCTTTAGACTAGTTCATTATATTCAGCATCAGCATTTGTGGGTTCCATTACAGACTCAAAGGGCCAGAAACAAAGAAATTTCTTCTGAAACTCATCATTCTTTTCGTGTTCTGAGAAATGAAGGCTATTCCATGCTAAAAATTGCCAAAATACTGAAGATCTCATACAACAATGTTTAGTACTTCCTTCACAGAACATTGTAAACTGGCTCCAACCAGAGTAAAAAGAGGAGTGGGAGGCCTGGTGCACAACTGAGCAAGAGCACAAATACATTAGAGTGTCTAGTTTGAGAAACAGATGCCTCACAGGTCTTCAACTGGCAGCTTCATTAAACAGTACCTGCATAACACCAGTCTCAATGTCAACAGTTAGGAGATGACTCCAGGATGCTGGCCTTCTAGGCAGCGTTGCAAGAGAAAGTCACATCTCAGACTGGCCAATAAAAAGAAAAGATTAAGAACACAGACACTGGATAGAGGAAGATCTCTACCTAGAAGGCCAGCATTGTTGATGTTGAGACTGGTGTTTTGCGGGTACTATATAATGAAGCTGCCAGTGGAGGACTTGTAAGGCATCTCTTTCTGTGACAAACGGATACGAGTATGATGAGATTGGCACACTCAGTCTGCTATGCTGTGCCTATAACAGAAAGCCAGGCCTGTATGTAAGTTGTCTTAAAAGAGGAAGACAAAATGTGGCCTGGTGAATTAACATTAAAATAGCACCTGAATACCATGATGTATAGGCTATATTTAATATAGGCAACTTGAATATTGGCTACAAATTAATTTCTAATTAAATTCTACATAAATAATAGGGAAAAGTAAGCTCTGAACACAAGGCAAACACAATATTGCCAGAGTGCATGCATTTTATTGTTTGAATATTTTATTTGATATTTTCTACTTAATTTAAGACATTACAAGAGTTGAATACATTTATAGTTAATTTAAATCTACCCTGCTTATGATTTTTTAATTTTCAAGAAATATGAAGTCTAATAAATGAGTATTTGGCTTTGAGGTTTATTGACTGTAACCAGGGAAATTATGACAATTGATAGAAACTAACTCCAAAGATTACTTCCAAATCCGAATACTAACAAATTGTTAAAGTCACAATTAGTCCATACTGGGCTTCTATTTATTTTTGTTAGAGATTTTAACTTGTATGGACACACTCTGAAACAATCCTTTCTATCCAGTGTTGTAAAAGGTCCAAGTGGCATGACTTAGTATACGAATGGTCAGCGAGTTATTTTTTTGGGGTAATGCTAGTGGACAACCAATGCAAGTTAGAAAAGCCCCATTAAAAGAACCTTACTATTGGAGATAAGTATCTGTTAATTATCTGTAATAACACCGGACAACTCAGTCACCCTCCTGCCAAGGCAAATAAGGAATGAAAGGGAAAATGCAGATATGGAGGATGGAAAATGACTGAGGAAGTGGGCAGTGGAAATAGTGAGAAATGGGAGGGGTTGGAGCAATCACTGTAGCTTAGGAAAGCGTCAATACGAGGAATTCTCGTGTCTGTTTGGGGTGGGGTTGTTTCTCATTCAGTTATGCTTGCCTCTCAGCATCATCTCTTCAGATGGGATCTAGGAAGGGGTGGGCAGGATGTCTCTAGAACCCAAGCATTAGGCCTTCCTTTGTCCTCATGGCTGTTGCCAATGGCAGCGCAGTGGGTTGACAAAGACTCACTGCAAATCTCATTAAAAAGTGAGAGGACTGGGTTGAAGGAGGCTTTTTAATAATACTACACAGAAAGCATGGATATTACATTCTGACAAAAACATCTGCCCCCACCATAACTTTTTTTTCCCAAAAATCTTAGTTAAAAGAAAGGTTCACTATTTTTGAACATGGGGCCTTTTTTCTCATTATCTAACATATTCCTGGACTTTGAGTTTGTTAGATTTTTTTTAAAGGAAGCCTCTCTCCAGGCTACAATGGAAGTGAACGGGGCAATGGATATAGCATTCAAAAATATATGATTCATTCGTTTTTCCAAAACGGAAGGCCAGGGTATGTTGATATAGGTCTCCGTATGTTCTACGAAAACAATTTGTGCCAAAACTAGTATTGTATCCATGGTTATCGCTGTTTATTCTTTCTGGATAATGGATTGTATTAGCTAATGCCGTGTGGATGAATCTGTTTGCAAGGAGGCTATATCCAGTCACAGGCTTTGTTTACAAAACTGTAGCCCATGTTAGCTAGTAGTCTATTTGCATCTGTTTACCAGCAGCTAATACAACTTATCATTTTTGTTTGACGAATGATGGAACACAAAGTTTGCATGCCTGAAGAAGCTCACTATTTTGACGGCAATGCCTACAGGTTTGAGCCAGAGTATACAGACAAGGAATTAGAAGCAATGGATGAGAAGAGAGGTGAAGAAGATCTGCAACTACCCAACGTTGCAGCCTAGGCCAGACCAAGAACTTTCGGGGGACAATTGATGCTCTTGCCACAGGGGCAAGCAGATGCCCAGCAAGGAGGAGAGTTTGTGCTGTAAGAATTTGTATTTATTGCTACCTAATGCCATCGAGAACCTAGATGTGTCTGTGGATGAGTCTCAATCGGCTCCAGCATGCACAGCAGACGGCAGTGACTTTCAGGCTCTCATAAACCGGGCTGTTTTGGAAACCTTTTTCCATGTCCCCAAAATAAATTGGAAAAAGAGGCAGAGGCCAGAGGGACCAAACGGACAACTCTCAAATCTGTAAGTAGGTATGTAATAACTATTTGGATAATACTGTCATAAGTCATTTCCTGGGGCATTGATATGTGGAAGTACTGAAATTACTACTACCTAGCATTTGCACAATTTCTCCTATTTGGAACAGCCATGTCAGTTATTTTCCTACAGTGTTTTGAAAAACCTCGGGCTCCATTGATAATTGCAATGAATGAAAATAAAATGTTGCCTCCCCAAAGTAGGTTTCATTTCATAGTAGGTTAATGAATAGGATTAGGCCTCACATACCTGTACTCCAGGGTTGTTTGGTTGCACTGCAAGTCCGACACGAGGAACGGACATATTTAAAAAAAAAAAAAACGATGTTTAGTATTCCCTTTTTGTTGTACATTCTTAGCAAAGTCAGCAATACCAAAATGTTCCCTACAAACCCAATGGTCAGCCAAGCAAGTTGATCGACTGGAGTGTTTACATCAATCTGTAGGACAATGAGCCAAAGTCTCATATATTCAGGGTCGGAGAACAGAAGCCTATGAAGTGATCTGTGAGCTAGATTTCATTTTCACAACTGGGAACCACACATTGTCGAACCAATGTGATGAATTCCCATAAATTCTGATTGTTGCTAGCTAGTAAATTCCAATGTGAGGTCAGCACCCTAGTTCATCTGTGTTTTCAAAAAGCATTGCTCCCACAAACAGTGCTGTTAGCTCAAGTGCGGAAGTTTACATATGTCCTGAGGTAGTGCATCGTTTATGAAAAAAATAGTTTGGTTTCTTGTAGAACATAAACATTGATACAATGCTAGTTTTGGAACAATGTCTCCAGAGAATGTACGGAGACCTATATCAATATACCCTGGCCTTCCCTTTTGGAAAAACGAATGTATCATATATTTTCAAACGCTATATCGGTTGCCCCGTTCACTTCCATTGTAGCCGGGAGAGAGGCTTCCTAATTCGAAAAAAAAGCGTCTCCACAGTCCTGGACTATTCTAGATAATCAGAAAAAAGGCCCAGGTTAAAAAATATTGAACCTTTCCTTTAAGTATTATATTGTGATATGTGTTATGAAATGAAGAATATGTCACAATGCTTTAAACTAAATGCACTAGTATACCATTGCAAACATGCAGCTAGGCTGCCTGTGACTTGTGCAACATCAAAACTGTAATTTGAAGTCTGGTAACTCTAATGAATTAATGCTCTGAAGCAGAGGTAACTCTGGGTCTTCTTTTCCTGTGGTGGTCCTCAGGAGAGCCAGTTTCATCATAAGGCTTGATGACTTTTGAGACTGCACTTGAAGAAACTTTAAACATTCTTAAAATATTCTGTATTGACTGACTTTCATGTTTTAAAATAATGATGGACTGTCCTTTCACTTCGCTTATTTGAGCTGTTCTTGCCATAATATGGACTACTACAATACTTCAGTAAATAATGATGCTCTTTATACCAGCCCTACCTTGTCACAACAACCGACAAGGTAGGGCTGTCAATGTTCAGATGCATTAAGAAGGAAAGAAATTTCACAAATTAACCTTTAACAAGGAACACCTGTTAATTGAAAGGCATTCCAGATGACGACCTCAAGAAGCTGGTTGAGAGAATGTAAAGCATGTGCAGGCTGTCAACATGGCAAAGGTTGGTTACTTTAAAGAATCTACAATATGAAATGTAATTAGATTTTTTTTTATTACAACATGATTCCAAATGTTATTTCATAGTTTTCATGTCTACTATGTGGAAAAAATGTGAAAAATAAAACTAAATACCCTTGAATAAGTAGGTGTGTCCAAACTTTTAGCTGTACATGTCTCTAAAAGTCTGAAATTATACATGAGCATGTATAATGAATTATACATGAGCATTTACATGTATATTAAATGTATATTTACCTGCATTTACATTGAGCTTTTACTTGTATTTTAGATGACAATGTTGTCTTTAGCAAATTAAGTCAAAAAGAGCTAGTGATGCTAATGCTAACTAGCTCAAACACTATGGACTCTCTTTAATGTTAGCTAACTAGCTAACTCGATACTGGATCTAAACAATAGGGTGACATGAAAACTATGATATGATGATGTTATTAAAAGTTTGTCAATAAAGATGGTATTGGGTTTTCATGTTTCAACCTAATTTATTTCATCAGCTCTCATTGAGGATGCATTGAGTAAAAATGCTCATTTGGACAGCAGCCCTCAAACAAAGCATCGTGACAAAATGTGCAACCCTTAAATAAGATGCCCTTTTAGAAATCCATAAATTCAGTGTAGTGTCTCTGCTAAGCCTGTAATGGCTCTGGGGCAGGTTAGGGGCTGGAACAGGTTTGGTACATGGATCGGGAGAAGTAAGGCACAAACAGACGATAGGCAGAATCTTGGTCGGGGACAGACAGAAGGTCGGTACCAGGTATCTCGGTAAACCAGGCAGGCAGACGGTAAGCTGAATCGTAGTTGGGGCAGGCAGGAGATTAGTACACAGGAGAGCAAACTAGAAACATAGCCAAGGAGACATGGGAACACTGCACTGAAACAAAACAAACTGGCACAGAACAAACAGAGGGCACGGGTTAAATACACAGGGTAATGAAGAGAAACAGGAACAGCTGGGAGTGAGGCAACGTGAACTGATAGATGTCAGGGCATGACAAAGTTCAGAAATGGAATCCTTAATCTGCCTTTCCCCAAGTTAGCAGAGTGTGGGAAATCCAAATGATGAACTCTTAGTGGAATATCAACCTAGGCTTAGGGGAGATTGAGGTAAATTGAGCCAATGTTTACTTAAGTTGTCCCCTAAGGGGAAAAGAGACTGAAATTAAAACGTACACATCTACCTGTATTTCAGGATGTCCCTGTTAGGTGAAATGACATGAATGCACCTATGACAAATGCCAGTGAAAGTATGTTCGCTAAAAACGTGGTCCTGTGGCTCAACTTGCCTGAAGATAGGGGTGAGTTCATCCTAGTTAATGGGTAAGTTGAGCCATCTGGGGATAAATTGACTAATCAAATTTTTTTCAAATAAACACAATTCCAAAGACTAGTGGGGTAGTTTACCTCAAAGAACGTGACGATTTTGTATTCCTCGAAACAAGTTGTAAGTTTCGCGATATATTTGTCATTTCAAATAAACAGGTTCTTCCTGTGTTTACCAGTCAGTTTTGTTCACAATTGCATCAATGCGCGCGTTCTTTCAGGAAAAGGAGGTATATACGTCAAAGTAAACAAAAGGTAGTATTCGCTAGCTAGGAGGCAAGTTACCTATTTCGTCGTTGACATTCACCAAAAGGACAGTCAAAGTCTACTTGCTTGAGAGACAAAGGAAAATGCATAACTAGGAGAAGGAAGAAGGCTTTTTCCGGGGGATAGAACCTAACTTGTTCGAACCAGAATAGACAGAGGATGAATTGACCGAGTAGAGGCTAGAACAGCAGCTGACGATAGTGAACCAGTTAATCCCCAACCCAGAATGTCCGGAGGATGGTGGTATAGCTGTGGATCGTGCAATCTAATGCCAATCGAAATGGAATGCTGTTGCAACGTATGGGAACTGAAGATCATTCTAGTGAATGGTTATGTTTGCGCTCTGTATGAACGCTACGGGACACCGTACTTGAGGAAGTGCACATACGCAATAGGTTTTTTAGGTTCGGGTGCATACCCCCCGCCAAGTTGTGATGTGTCGCCTGTTACGCTGACTGAGTAAGTTCAATATGGTTTCTGGGTGTTTATGAAATAAACGTAACTGGCTTGGATTCAAAGTAAGGACTCCTCACATATTTCGACATGGTGTCAGAAGTGGGATAAATTCATCTCCTGTGAGTTCCATGTGATTTTCATTTTGTCTCGAGCGGAGCAACTAAGCTAACGTCACATCTAAAAGAAATAATGGCGGATGGATTTCGCAGACCAGACCCCCTCGGTTTTGACAGGAACATCTCCGAGAATTGGCGGATTTTTGAACAGGAGTATGATATCTTCAAGAAGGGTAAGCACATGTACCTAGCCAATACCCTACCACAAGCTCCAAACAAAACTATATCACAAAGTCCAGCTGCAGACGACACGTTTCAGGTGATGTCTGTTAGCGTCATCTCAACTAACAGACTAGAGGAGCTCCGGACCCACACAGCACAGGATCAGGTGCTACAGACTCTCAGCACAGTCATCCACCGCGGATGGCCTGGCAAAGGATTGACCACCCTTCTATTCGTCCATTCTTCCCCTACAGAGACGAGTTGGTGGTGGAGGATGGGATAGTTATCAAGGGCCACAGAACAGTAATTCCCCACTCTTTACACCGGGAATACATCAACATCATCCACAGAGGTCACCCAGGCTTAGAGTCAACCAGGCGCAGAGCCAGGAGTTCAGTTAATTGGCCGACAATGAACACCGACATTGCAGAGGAGCTACTGTCGTGCCCCGTCTGCAATAGCACCAGACCACATCAGCAGAAGGAACCTCTACAGCCACATCCATTTCCAGTCTTGCCATGGTCCACAGTGGCTACTGATATGTTTGAGTAGCACGGACAACAATACCAGGTGCTGGTAGACTCGTACTCAGGATGGTGTGAAATTGACCTCCTCCGTGACACATCTTCAGTGGCTGTGGTCACAAAGCTGAAAAGACACTTCTCTGTTCACGGTATGCCTCATATCCTCATTATAGATAATGTGAGGCAATACACAAGCCAGCGTTTTAAAGATTTCGCCAAGCAGTGGGACTTTATCCATGTTACCAGCAGCCCAGAGTATCCACAGTCGAACGGATTGGCAGAAAGGGCGGTCCGCAGTGCCAAACAACTGATGGAGAAATCTCACAGAGATGGGACCGACGTCTTCCTCAATCTGCTGAACATCAGAAATATTCCCCGTGACCAAGCATTGGGCTCAACTACAGAATGTCTGATGTCACGACAGACACGCTCAGCTCTTCCTGTCAGCACCAGACTGCTAGAGCCAGCCCCGAAGAACACAGAGCAGGTCGCTGCCCAACTCCAGAATAAAAGACTTGCCCAAAAGCAATACTACGACGCGTCAAGCCGCCCACTACAGCCGCTCAGGGAGGGACAAGTCATCAGGATGCAGACCATCAAGAGACACGACCGTCTGGGCACTGTGAAGGGAAGGTGCAAGGAACCACGCTCCTAAATCATCGAGTCCGATGGAGGGACCTACAGGAGAAACCGCTGTCACATCCTTCCCGTCGCTGAGCCACCACCACGACAGGTCGACCCTGCAGACCTCAATCGTCAATATGCAGATCCAGCTACACCAGACAGTCTCCCTCCCACGCCGCAGACACCTCGACCGACTCCGGTAACAACTCAGCGATCCACCAGTGAGCAGCAGAGGCCTGCAGCTCACTCTCCTACAAAGGTAGCACAAGGCACCTCACTGTATGTGACACGCTCAGGTCGCATTTGCAGGCCAAATCCAAAGTATGAACAATGAACATTGAGTTATTATAAGCTCAGAGAAAACTAAATTATCACTGGACTCTATGGAACTTTGTATGCCTAGTTGAAGTGCTTAGTACAGGTGCTGGTCATATAATTAGAATATCATCAAAAAGTTGATTTATTTCAGTAATTCCATTCAAAAAGTGAAACTTGTATAATGTATACATTCATTCCACACAGACTGATATATTTCAAGTGTTTATCAAGTGTTCCTTTTAATTTTGATGATCATAACTGACAACTAATGAAAACCCCAAATTCAGTATCTCAGAAAATTAGAATATTGTGAAAAGGTTCAATATTGAAGACACCTGGTGCCACACTCTAATCAGCTAATTAACTCAAAACACCTGCAAAGGCCTTTAAATGGTCTCTCAGTTTAGTTCTGTAGGCTACACAATCATGGGGAAGACTGCTGACTTGACAGCTGTCCAAATGACGACCATTGACACCTTGCATAAGGAGGGCAAGACACAAAAGGTAATTGCTGAAGAGGCTGGCTGTTCACAGATCTCTGTGTCCAAGCACATTAATAGAGAGGCGAAGGGAAGGAAAAGATGTGGTAGAAAAAAGTGTACAAGCAATAGGGATAACCACACCCTGGAGAGGACTGTGAAACAAAACGCATTCAAAAATGTGGGGGAGATTCACAAAGAGTGGACTGCAGCCTGGGTCAGTGCTTCAAGAACCACCATGCACAGACGTATGCAAGACATGGGTTTCAGCTGTCGCATTCCTTGTGTCAAGCCACTCTTGAACAAGACACAGCGTCAGAAGCGTCTCGCCTGGGCTAAAGACAAAAAGGACTGGACTGCTGCTGAGTGGTCCAAAGTTATGTTCTCTGATGAAAGAAAATTTTGCATTTCCTTTGGAAATCAAGGTCCCAGAGTCTGGAGGAAGAGAGGAGAGGCACAGAATCCATGTTGCTTGAAGTCCAGTGTAAAGTTTCCACAGTCAGTGATGGTTTGGGGTGCCATATCATCTGCTGGTGTTGGTCCACTGTGTTTTCTGAGGTCCAAGGTCAACGCAGCCGTCTACCAGGAAGTTTTAGAGCACTTCATGCTTCCTGCTGCTGACCAACTTTATGGAGATGCAGATTTCATTTTCCAACAGGATTTGGCACCTGCACACAGTGCCAAAGTTACCAGTACCTGGTTTAAGGACCATGGTGTCCCTGTTCTTAATTGGCCAGCAAACTCGCCTGACCTTAACCCTATAGAAAATCTATGGGGTATTGTGAAGAGGAAGATGCTATACGCCAGACCCAACAATGCAGAAGAGCTGAAGCCACTATCAGAGCAACCTGGGCTGTCATAACACCTGAGCAGTCCCACAGACTGATCG